>JACVVK020000359.1:435000-442500 GCA_018292915.2 Batillaria attramentaria
ATTGAGAGAGAGAGAGGAGAGAGAGAGAGAGAGAGAACGAAACTTTATTTTCCAAGGATAAGAAGATATAGGTACAACGACCTGTCTTCTATCTTGTCCTTGCTAAACTAGGAAAACTAAACTACAAAAAAAAAAAAATCACACTCAGAGAGATCATCAATACAACACAAAAGAAGCATAGTGATAAAAAAAAACCAGGGTATAACGGGCAGAGAGAGAGAGAGAGATCACCCGATACACACTTTCCTACCTATCATAGTCCAACAAGCTTAAAATATGGGCAAAAGGTGGTTCCTTAGCAGGGTGAAGATATTCCTTTTCCAGACACGTTGTACAGATGCAAGGGGGTTAAAAGGCGAGGGAGAGAGAAGGGAGCGTTCGCTTCGATCTGAATTTTGAGTCTTGTTGACCTGACAATCTCTGTTTGTATCGGCTGGAGAGAGAGAGAGAGAGCACTGGGCGTATGATTCGCAGAATCATAGCAGGATATGAGGACATATAAATTACGGTTAAATAAAGGCTGACTTTGAATGCGCAATCACTGGGCGTGTGCGATAAGATTTGCTTGCATTGCAGGATATGAGGAAAGATAAAGAACACCTCTCTCTCTCTCTCTTTCTGGTGTGTGTGTGTGTGTGTGTGTGTGTGTGTGTGTGTGTGTGTGTGTGTGTGTGTGTGTGTGTGTGTGTGTGTGTGTAAAGGCAGAGGTTGGTGTAGATGATTTATTGAAATTCACACGCTGGTTATACTGCCCGTGGTTGCAAGGACGATATGTTATGGATACGTCCCATGAGTGTGTCCTGTCCCATTAATTTTTCTTTTAACCAGTCCATTATATTCTAATCAGAAGGGGATTAAATCAGCGATGGTCTCGTTGACATCCTTATTCCTGCCATTGACACTGCCTGTTTATCAAGCGTTGTGTCCTTCAGTCAGCGCCGGGAGGATGGGTGGGGGAGGGGGGGAGGGGGGCGATACATGTTCGAGAATTAAACAAGAGAAACACATGTGTGGCCTTCTGAAACGGTTTTTGTGCTAGATGCAGTAAACTCACTTTCTAATTCCCACCAAAAGAAAAAGAACAAGAAAAAATGTAAAGAAAGAGCAAAATAGAAAAAAAACACCTCTGTTGAGCTTTAGCGCTGATCGTAATGGGGATCCGTATAAACTCCTTTACGGGTAGTTTTACAATTGAAATAACGGATCATTTTTAAACCTCTAAATAATGAATAATATATGAATTGGTTTTGTCTGTGGTATGATGTGGCGGTCACAAAAGCTGGCCGTTATTAATGGCGATACACTGTGAATTTGTAAACGGGTGGGCTGGGCCCGGTAACATTATGAAATTAGGGGTGTTCGGTTTTACCGGTTTTACGGTTAAAATCGGTCCGACTTTCTCACGGTTCAGTAAACCGGTTTGGCCTTAAAAAACCGGAAAACCGCGGTTTTTCTAAGGGACATCACTCGTCGTTTTTCAGCCCGTTACAAGACACCCTCCTCCTTATCATCATCATCATCATGTTGTTGTTGTTGTTGTTGTTGTTGTTGTTGTTGTTGTTGTTGGCTGAACAGGGAAAGGGCCGAATGGTAGAGCGTTGGACTTCCAACTTTCGGGTCGTGAGTTCAAATCCCGGCTAGGGCCAAATATTTGTGCTGGCTAAAGTCGTTGCCTCGTCTTTGATATCATCCGTATGTGGTGGAAAAGGACGTTAAACTCCCAAACACCCACCCACCCACCCTTGCTGGCTGAACATTTCCAACGCAGGGGTACAGGAAGCCAGAGTACTAGGAGACCCCCACTCTCTTCCCCCCTTCCATCTCTTGGGGATAGACAACGTAAAAACAATAGATGACGTATACATAGCCGGTTAACCGGTTTTAAACCTCGGTTCTCTATTGGAAAAACCGGTTAAAAACCGGTTTGAGAAATCGTACCGGTTCCACCCTCTATATGAAATACCCTGTCAGTAGCGGATGCAAATACGGAAAACCCGGGTGGCAAAAAATTACGAGTAGTGGATGCATACACAGCACGGGGTTGCACGCCTTCGCAACGGATACAAAAACGGTAGTCAGTGTGTTGCTCCAAAAAAAAAAAAAAAAAAAACACGCCGCGTATGCCCAAGCGCGTTGCATTGAGATTTCTTATCAGTCTCTGACATATAACTTCCTTTTACAGGTTCTAGTGAAAGCTCACCACACTTCGCAATCCTTGTGTGTGGACTGAAAAGATTCAAGGGCAACAGAGAGAGGAAGAGGGAGGCGGCCTGATTTTCTCACTCTCTCGCCCAACCAGCATCTTCATCTTGTGACTGCTGAAGAAATTTGACGCAACCGTTGCTGCTGACAACAATCATTATGGCTTGGAACAGTTGCACCTCGGCTCAAACACCTTGTCGGATTAAATGGACATTTTGCGTGTTGGCGATGGTTGTGTTAGCCACTTGTGTCAAACACTCCACGTGTCAGGACGCCAACGGCGGCGACGGCACACCCACCAACGGCGCTTCAACAGCCAGTCCGAACAACGGGAACGGAGCAGGTGAGTTTGACGTGTGAGACGATGCGCAATCCCGGATGTTGTTTGGTCATTGATTTGTCGTCCGTGATGACCTGGAGTTGTTGTTTAGTGTGGCGTGAAGTGAAGCGATGAAGCGTGCTAGTAATCAGGTGTGTGTGTGTGTGTGTGTGTGTGGTGGGGGGGGGTGAAGGGGGGGGGGGAGAAAGAAAGAAAATGTTTTGCTTTTAGTATTTTATAGCTTCTCTGTACTGGTCAAATATTCTGTAACTCCCGATCCCCCCACTCACATCCCTCATCCCCACTACGCTCACGGTGCGTGTCGCTAGTCCTACGTGGCAACTGTTCTACGTGTCGATAGTCCGAATTCTGGACAGTCCTATGGTCGATTGTCCTACGTGTCGATTGTCCTACACTTACTCCAAGTCTCGTCAGTCCTACATATCACTAGTCATACGTGTCGGTAGTCCTAGGCTCCTTCACTGAGGTTTTTCCAGTAGGACTATCGGCACGTAGGACTAATGATTATGTAAGATTGACAAGTCAAGTCAAGTTTATTTTTCCAATCCTCTGGGGGCATAGGAAAACAAAAGGAAACATGAAAATAAAACTGAAACAACGAAAATATCAAACAACAAAACACAATAACAAACAAACAGAAAAAAATAAACAAACAACAAAAAGAACAAAACAAAACAAAAACAAAACACACAACAACAACAACAACAAAAAACCCAATAAGAGACGAGACTTTCAGTAAACGTAGGACCACTGAAACGTAGGACTATCGAGAGTGAGACCAGTAAAATTTCGGACTATCGAGACAAAATGCGTAAAATCGTCGGACTATCGACACGTAGGACTATCGAGCCCTAAGCCGGATTATTGACACGTAGGACTATTGACACGTAGGACTATTGGCACGTAGGAATATGGAGACGCCTCAAACTTCTGCGCCGCAGGAGATCCTGCAGGTTCTTACTGAAATATTTATCACCAGTACATTTACAGACGCCCAGACGCCGACAACGGCAAATGCGTAGCAAAAAGACCAGCCCTTCTTATCGCATCTACGATACGCCAAATAGGAGAGATTAATGTCTCAGGAAAGTGAGTCAGGTGTATAGATCAATTCAATGTTTTTCTATCAGATATTAAACTTGGCCAGGCATACAAGCCAGCCCACATTTCGGCCGGCGGTTTTTTTTTTATTTTTATGGGGGTTGTTGTTGTTGTTGTTGTTGTTGTTGTTGTTTTTGGGGGGGTGTTGTTTTTTTGTTTGTTTGTTTTTGTTTTGGGGAGGGGGGGGGTATTTGTTTTTAGTCGTGTTCTCTTGAGAGTTTAGCCAAAGATCGTGTACAGTAACGTTCTGAGGTCAATTCAGTATACACTATGGCATCTCTGCGCCCTGAAAAGCCCACATGCGCTCCATCCCCCAATTTTCACAAGTCTCCCCAGTGATCAGTCGTCATTGACTAGGACTGTTCCAATGTTTTTGTTGTTGTATTTTTGCTTGTTTGTTTTTCTGGTTCCGTCACTAGGGACCTTTCACGTCTTTTGACTCAGTTCCTTCCAAGTAAGTTTGGGCAGCCCAGGTTACGCACCGGAGGTCACGAAAAAAAAAAAAAAAATCTTGCAGTTAAATATGGCTATTGAACAGTAGGCAGGGTGTTCTCCCTTGCAAAAGAGCCGCCCAGGAACCGTTACTCTTGCCTGATTCTCGCATACAGGGCCAAACCCGAAATGGACACTTGTGCGGGGTACGAAATGTGACATGGTTCAGTCACCGACCAGTGCCTCTCTTGAGAAACATAGAACAGAATGTAGACAGTGGCACAGGCAGTGAACCAGTTTGAAGTTCCTTCCCTGGAACAACACTAAAGCATCAGTCTCTGTTGGGATTTAGAGTTGATTCTACAGGAGATCCGTGCACACTGTCTGCTATGCGGATGTTATATCAAGTTTATTACATGCAGGCACGTTACTTTCCGATTTGTCCACGCCTTCTTGTTTAAACTTCCTTGTAAGTGGGTGGAGAGAGAGGGAGAGAGAGAGGGAGAGAGAGAGAGAGAGGGAGAGAGAGGGAGAGAGAGAGGGAGAGAGAGAGAGAGAGAGGGAGAGAGAGAGGGAGAGAGAGAGAGAGAGGAGTAGTGGGGGCAGTGAAGAGAAAGGGGGTGAGGTGGTTGAGTGGGTGCTTAACGTCCTTTTCCACCACGCATGGGAAATGCTAGAGACTGGGCAACTACGAGAAAAGAACAGCACAAATCAGTATATGGCCCGAGCATTGAAAGTCCAACCCTGACGGGGAAAGAGAGAGAGAGAGAGAGAGAGTTTTGCCATATGAGTATTATTAGTGCGTGCGTGCATGCGTGCGTGCGCCACAGTGCGTGCGTGCGTGCGTGCGTGCGTGCGTGCGCGCGCGCGCGTGTGTGTGTGTGTGTGTGTGTGTGTGTGTGTGTGTGTGTGTGTGTGTGTGTGTGTGTGTGTGTGTGTGTGTGTGTGTGTGCGCGCGCGCGCGCGTGTGCGTGTGTGCGTGCGTGTGTGTGGTTATTGTGTTTCCTAACCCCACTTACCCTACGTATTTCTCCTTAGAAGGAGAACAGTAAATGTTATTGTCCTCCGAACTCTGTTCTAATATGTAGTGCTACTAATTGCATGATTTTTGTTATGGCTCTGCCATGGTCACTTTTCTTTTGTATTCTAACCACCCCACTAACGTAGCTAACATCTGGTGGTATCAATGCCCTACATAAGGTCGCGGCATTTGTTTTTGTTGTTGTTGTTTGTTCTAGATTTGTTTCTTCCTCTCTACGAATTCCCGCTGGTATTTCCTGAGACCAGTCAGTGTCAGTTTTTTCATTTCCACTTCTTTTTTTTTTTTTTTTTTTTTTTTGGGGGGGGGGGTTGGTCACTCCTTTATTCATAGACGTAGAGCATTACTTTTGCAGTGCATTAAATTTTGTATCCCGCTTTACTATGATAGTGTGACCACACAGTTTTTTTGGGTGAATCTTTGGGATGATACATTTCACTAAAATGTTTTGCTTACAAGTTTAGCATTAATATGTTTTCTGCACATCTTTCTTCGTTTCGTCCATTTCCTCTTTGAATCTCCGTTGTCTGACCGACTGACTCATCTCCAGTAGATGAGGCCAACACTACCTCAGCGAATAACCAAGGGAACCTCACAGAAAGTGATACGCCAGTTATTCCTGGTGATACGAACGGGAACAACGCAACAGGTACCAACACTACTGAAGACAGTGTTAGTGATGGCGAAGCTGGGTCTAGTTCAAACACAACCGCTGATTCTAGCAATAATGAGAACAATGGGACAAGTGCGCCAGATGTCAGTGGTGGTGACAATTCAACCAGCGCCCCTGCAGAAAATGGTGGTGCAATATCCGGGAACAGTACACAAGGCAGTGACAACAGCAACGCAACCAGCGTTTCTGAAGCAGGTTCTGGCCAAAACGCAACAGACGGTGGCGTTGCGAACGCAACTGACAGCAACAGTGACAACAGCGGAGCAGTTACAAACGCTCCTGATGTTGAGACACCGGCCAGTGATAACGTGACTGACAGTTCCGGTGGTGTAGTCGCCAACACGACAGATAACGAAAACAACAATGCAACAGCAGAGGTTCCGGATGGAGGAACCAGCAACAATAATAACGACAACAACGCCACAGACAGCAACAACGTTTCGACAGTGGCGCCGCCTGGTAGGGTTCTCGGCGTGTTTCCCTCCTCGCCTAAAATATATATGCACGCACAAGGACTGAGTTTGCATACTTTCCCTGGTGTTGGGTGCACATTTATAGAAGCTTCTGAGTATTCATCGACTGGCACGCTTTGCTCCCTCTGCCCTGTGATAACCTTTACTGTTTCTTCTGGTTTGGGTGCGAGTTCGCAAAGTCATTTATCTTTGCTATGCTTTATTCCCTCCTTCAAGTTGGCTGTGCTGAGGTCCGTTTTTGTTATGATCAGTCAAAATGAGCAAGGTGTGTGTGTGTGTGTGTGTGTGTGTTGTTGTTGTTGTTGTTGTTGTTGTTGTCGGAAGTGCCAGTGCTGAGGTCCGTTTTTTGTTATGATCAGTCAAAATGAACAAGGTGTGTGTGTGTGTGTGTGTGTGTGTGTGTGTGTGTTGTTGTTGTTGTCAGAAGTGTTTTGCTTTCCTGCACCTGCTTGCGTTTATGCACTGTGAGATTGTTTTAGCAGCAACTGAATGCCTTGATAGCTGCAGACTGTTAGTACGATCGATGTGTCCTGTTCTCAAACCTTTATTACTGCGTTATGTCACAAGAACTTGTACATTAGCCGTGAACCCAACAGTAACGAACAGTACAGAGGGAGGGTGGGTGGGGTGGGTGTTTGGGGGGTTTAACGTCCTTTTCCACCACATACGGGTGATATCAAAGACGGGGCAACGTTGAAAAAGCCAGCACAAATATTTGGCCCCAGCCGGGATACGAACTCACGACCCGAGCATCAGAAATCCAACGCTCTGCCATTCGGCCACCCGGCTCCCCAGTACAGAGGGAACAGCTGGAGGCTTCATATAAAAATATAATGTACTGACTCACACCTGACGGTGACATAGATACAGAGAGACAGAGAATAGCATTTGAATATATATATTCTCCATTAATACTGATGTTTGAAAGAAGGAAAACAAACGCCCATGCATATCGCCGAAGCGTCCGCTTCATCAGTCATGACAGATGGCTTTCTGGTGGTGACATGACCACAAAAAAAAAGATTATACGGGTTAATCCCGTCTTTGCTAAGCAAACATGTTTTGGAACAGCTTCGTTGAATATCAAATTCTGCTACTGTTGTTACATTACTGGAGCAAACACAGAGGCTTCGTTAAAATGAGAAATAATAATAATAATAATAATAATAATAATAATTTTATTTATAAAGCGCATATTCATGTAAGATTACATGCTCTAAGCGCTATCGAAAATTTAACA
>JACVVK020000359.1:447500-527500 GCA_018292915.2 Batillaria attramentaria
TGGAAGACTCTAGGCAAACAGTGCTTAACGTACCAGTCAGCCGTAACCGTCTTTCTGTCCTCAAGCAGTATGGTGGCAAAGTGGCCAGATTTTGTAAAGTAACAGGCTATCATTTGTTTGGAAGCACTTCTGTTTCTTTTGAAGTTCACATGTGGGTTCTCACCTGGGAAGACCCACACCGCCGACTGTTGCTTCGTTTCGGGGTCTTATTGGTGTACTCAGGTTTCGTTTCCTGTTACGATGTCCCAGACCCGAAGGGACCTTCCTCCGTCAAATTTTCTTAGCATGTAGGTGCACCAGTTCACTCTACCCCGATTCTGCTCTTCACTCAGGTTGTAGGGCACCCAACGGGTACAATGTTTCCCTATGCCAAGGCAGTCGTGAAGGATGCAAATTAGATTTCCCGATGAAATCTTCATGATATCCTGTATTTCAGCGTACATCATTTTTGGGTCCTTCTTAATCAGGGATTCTACCCTAGAGACGTTTTCTGGGTTAACGGTCGTTGCCATTCAACCACAACGGTCATCGTCTTCAACTGTTGTCTGGCCAGACATGAACCGTCGGAACCACCTAAAACCAGTGGCTTTGGACGGAGATTGATCTCCAATACAGTATTTTAAACTTTGAAAACAGTCCTGAAAAGATTTTCCCCGGCAGTAGTCACAATACATCATGGCTTGAAAATCCCTTCCAGAAAGGTCAACACTGCTGGCTAAAGACCCGTCACCCTTACTGCACATTTTGTCGCATGGAATATAAACGGTTGTACGGATTAAAGTAATTTTTGTTGTCGTAAGTATTATGAAACTGGTCTATGGTCTACGATGTGATGTAAACAGAAAAGTAGTGACGTCATTAGTTCGTCCAGGTTGCAAAACATAATGAGTGGCCCTCGTACATAAAATAATCGGAGTCGACGACAGGAATTTGTGCTCGTATCCGGTGGTTACATAGGACCAGACGAAAGTGGCAGTGATTTGACGGCGCTGAAATTCCAATAAATGTAAACAGAAAACACAAACAAACAAACTATCGTCAAATTAATGTGCTGGCCTTTTTCTCGTTGCCCGTCTTTGGTATCACCCATACGCGGTGGAAAAGGACCTTAAAACTCCCAAACACCCACCCCACAGTAACGCTTCGGTCATTTTCTTGACGTCTTTAGTTTGGGTTTGGTATCACTAAGCGATAACGATGACGTAAAACAACAACAACAACAACAACAAAACTAACAACAGCAAACAAACAACAGCAACATCAAAACAACAACAAAACTAACAACACCACCAACAACACAAATAACAACAAACAACAGCAACAACAAAACTAACAACAGCAACAACAAAACTAACAACATCAACAACAAAACTATAATCAACAGCAGCAGCAACAACAACAGAACTACAACAAAACCAACAACAACACACAAACAGAAACACGCCTCGGTCAGTAGTGATAGTTTCTTCTTATGATGTCTGAGATGGAGTGTGATGATTATAATATACTGCCGATATTTCTTAGTGAATCAACACCATAGAAAAACTGTCAAACCTTCCAGTCAATACAACACTACAAAACCTGCGTCTTGCATAATGAGCATGTGCTAAGGAGACGCATGGCACCGCCATTGTTGACTACGCTAACGCTGCCTAGTCCGCCGTAGCCCTAAACACTGATTGGGCCAATCAATCAATATTGACGAATAGCTTGCGACGAATATGGCAACAGTTTCATATGCATGTCAATATTGGCTGAGTGGCGATCGAGGGCCAGATTCAACTGGCCATGCAGCCTGCCAATTCTGTGATCATTTACTGGGCTCGGTAGATGTCAGAGAGACCTCGTTAGCGGTGCGGAAACTGGCATGCTGCGCTGCAGACCCATTTCATACGCTCCCAACGCTAATTAACTGCCTCTGCGGGTACTCGGTGCTTCTCCCCTCCTCCCCCCGGTAAGGGTTCTGGTTAGGTGTAGCGGTGGGTTTAGGGGTCGGGTTAGGGTTTAAATTTAGTGTCAGGAGGTATAGGGTTGAATTTAGGATTATAGTGTTCGTGGTAGTGTTCATGTTCGCAATAATCATGCAGAATCCTTATGGGAGAAGGAAAACCCCAAACATGCATGGGGCGCAAGATCGCTAGACAGGCTAATCAGAAGTATATTTAACTGCGCAACAATTGTGTTGCTGCTATAGGAGGCGCTCCACTCGAGCAGAGCAAAGGAGCGATCGGGTTGCTGCGGGTATCACGCACAGGTGTCTGCGGTATGACGTCGAGGGTGAGAGGTCATCGAGCATACGTGCGCCAGGGATGGTGGTCGATTGTCCGCAGAGTCAGTTTGTGGAGCGGGAGTAGGGAACTGAAGCTGCAGCGCAGAACTTGATGGGTCGTGAGCTGGTGGACATATTGATTTTCGCTCTATTTCACCCGCTGACGCCGAGCATTCAGGTACGGCCTGTCTACACACCTGTCAGGCGTTGGGGCGTGTTGCGAAATCTGCCGCTCGCTGGGACTGAGTCATCGCGAGATAGCGTGTTTATATCGACGGTAAACAAAGCAGCTGCGAGTTTGTTGTCTCTTTTCTCTCTCTCTCTCTCTCCGAATGTCCTTCCTTGTTGTGAAATAGGACCGAACTTAAGTTCATGAACGCACTAATTCCAACACGGTGGCGGCGGAAGATGGAATTCCCGGGGGGGGGGGGGGGGGGGGTGCGGGGTGGTAAGCGGATTAAGTGATGTTCAAGTGCTCCTCAATACAAAAAGCAACACGGGCGGTGGAGAGAGGTGTGTGTGGGGAGGGGAGGGGGAAAGCGGGGGGGGGGGGGGGGGGGGGTGTACGGAGGGGGAGGGCGCGGGGTAGTAGGCGGATTAAGTGATGTTCAAGTGCTTTTCGATACAAAAATCAACAGGGCGGGCGGGAGAGGGGTCGAGGCGGGATTATGGAGCTGTTCAGTCTCTTCACAGTTTATCATGGGTATATGGGTTTACTCCCCAGTAAATCTAGCCCCTGTAGAATAACGATGAGCAGATTAACTGGTGTTTTATGTGAATCAGTCCTTACACTTGACCCTTGCCTGGGTTGCTGTATCATAAAGAAAATCCCTTGTCGTGCTTGTCCTTCTTGTACCGGGCGTTGCTTGTGTGGTGAGTTCAAGCCCGGGTTATTAAAGAAGGGTGGGTGGGTGTTCGGGAGTTTAACGTCCTTTTCCATCACGTATGGGTGATATCAAAGACGGGGCACGAGAAAAAGGCCAGCAAAAATATGTGGCCCCAGCCGGGATTCGAACTCACGACCCGAGCATTGGGAGTCCAGTGCGGCTCTACCATTCGGCTATCCCGCTTCCGGGGGTTATTAAAAAAAAAACCAACCCCCCCCCCCCAAAAAAAAAAAAAAAAAAAAAAACCCGCTGCTACCACCACAAAGATTTATATGGGGAGAATTCTGTTTTGGAACAGTTGCCCTTGTGACTACGCCTGTACTCCAAAAATAGCCTATTGTAGAGATTCGTATATCTCGGAATGCAACACACCGATGTTTGATGGCTGCGCCGCCGCGAACGAGGAAAACTCAACCGTCCGTATACGACGCCCGTTTGTTGATTGTCGTCAGCGACACTGCCACTTGCTACTGCGCTTTAGCTTAGATCAGCTGAACGCAAGCCTGTCTGTGCATGTCTTTGTGTATGTGTATGTGTATGTGTCTTAGTAGTGTCATGCTAAACACCACCACAACAGCTCAGAGCGGCCTAAAAAATGGTAGCAATGGGGACTTTAAGAAATACAAGAGCGACTTCTGCCATTATTTTGCCATTGTGGCTTCACACCTCCACTGTGACCCTGCACGGTCACACAGTGACCCGCACATTGGCTATGCCTGATACTTTAGCTGTCTGACACTTTCCGGTGCCCGGCAGTGGTTGGAATCCGCGGAAGCTTCTGTTGACAGACGCTGTCACTGTCCAGGCCTGATATTCATAAAGCGCCTTTAGCTAGGATAAACGCGTTTAAATCTAAACAGGCATATAAGAATAGGAAATTACTCAGGGGCGCCGGAACCGGGGGGGGGGGGCAGGGGGGCAGCTGCCCCCCCTGTACCCAAGCAGGGGGGGCAAGAGTGTCTTTTTGCCCCCCCCCCCCCCTGGAAAATCAGGTGACAATGGCAAGAGGGGGGGCAAAGCCATGGTCCTGCCCCCCCCCCTCCCCTACCTCTCCCCCTACCCCTCTTAGTGCTCTCTCCCTCATCTCACCCAACACCCTCTGATTGCCCCCCCCCCCCCCCCCCCCGCTTTTCACTTTTTTCGGGCAACGTCCTGGTTCGTAAAGGTTTTTTTGTCTACGCAGCATTTGATCGCCCCCCCCCCCCCCCCCCCCGCTTTTCACTTTCTTCGGGCAAACGTTCCTCCCTCCGAGATTCTGCCCCCCCTCCCCCCAACATCTTCCGGCGCCTCTGTTACTATTGTTAAACGTTTAGGCCTAAATGCGTTTTGTCCGAGCGATCGGCGCTTCGCGAATACTGAGCCAGAACTGAAAACTCGAGTGAGACTGATTGAAATTTGACACACGTCTTGAAGGTAGCATGCTCAAGTCAGTTATTACGTCTGTAAAGCTTTAACGTGATCTGTGATGACTATGGGACCCCGGACTTGACAGTCGAGCGGTAGGCGGCGCTGGCTTTTCAGTGCTCGGGTCGCGAGTTCGATTCACCACAGGGGCCAAATCTTTGATATCACCCGTACATTGTGGAAAGAAGGACGTTAAACTCAAACTACCATCCATCCCTGTGAGGACTTTAACCACAACTGAAACCCAGCAAGTGTATGCTTGTGTGTGTGTTGTGTTACATTTTTAGTCAGGTGATATCGTTCGTACAAACTTGAGGCGACGCCAATACTCGAACATGCTGGTTTGCATAGATCAGTATCGCCGGGTTCTATATACATGTACTGAAATTCTGTGTAAACATGCACTTTGGCCGTCCAGACTCCACGCCCTAAATTGTGGATTATAAAAATCGAAAAGGCGTTGCGCAATTTAGACAAACATAATTATTTCTGCATGAAATATTTGAAGTGCAGTGCCGATCAAATTTTACTAAAACCAACTGTTCAATGTTCCGCTTGTATCTCAAGTTGATTACTACATGTACACCGAGAAACACAAACGCCGCGTTACTTCAACATTTGCTTGGAGAATTTACTCAGGGTTGCCATGGCAACTGTTTAGTAAAATGGCAGCCTGGAATAAAATATTCAGCATGAGCTTTCCAACATGGGCTGTCTTTTTTTTTTTTTTTTTTTTTGGTGTTTCAAGGGAAAACTAAAGGGAAGGCTCTCTCTCTCTCTCTCTCTCTCTCGTTCGCGCGCGCGCACACACACACACACACACACACACACACACACACACACACACACACACACAGAGCAATCTGATGTGAGTGGACCGAGAAGCAGCATGGCGGGAAAAAAAGTGATCTTTCAGAGATGTTTATAATTATCTCGTCATCATGTTAAACTTATATGAGCGATAATGATTATAATTATCTGAGTGTTTATTGTAGTTATCACTTTTTGCGCCAGAAAGCCGTCCACTAGTCCAGTTCATATGACTAAGGCTTTAGGACCTACAGCCTGAAACTGACTTTTTCATATACGAACCAGTAGTTACCAGCCTTGGCCACTCTCTCGATGCATGTAGTCATTTTATCAGACATAATTATTTCTCCGGTTTTATCGACTGCTGTGCGTGAAGACGAGTAAAAAAGCCTTTCTCTTCGATCTTTCGACATTGATCCTTGCTATAACTAAAATGTTTAAATTACTGATTTAAGAATTTGATGATGAGCGCACCGCTATTCAAATCCGAGAGAGTAAATACTACTTAGTACAGTGGGTTTCATCAGTTTTGTTGTTATTTTGTTTTGTTAAATTGAATGACACTTTTTTTTAACTATAAAAAGTTTGTGTCGTCCAGATTCCGGGTCCAGCGCCTGTGCAGACGACACTTGTCTCCATGGCAACTGTTCGGAAGCCGAGAACGGGGGTTTTACGTGCACATGCGAAGCGGGATGGAATGGGACAACATGCTCTGCAGGTACGCGTTGAACTTTCCCAAAATTCCGATGTAAAATGATGTCATCTTTGTGGGGTTTTTTTGTTTTGTTTTTGTTTTGTTTATTCGTTATTTTTCTTTTCTGTGTGATTTTTGTTGTTTCTTACCGCGTCATACTTCTTAGCCGCGTGACTCAGTTACCTTTTACATTCCCCGCCGTGAAAACTTGACCCTTCGCGTAGTACTTCATGTCAAGGTCATTCGTGGAATCGAGTTTGCTCCTGAACGAGTTTTAGGCTATCGTCTGGCTACGCTGGGCGGGTCACAGGTGAGCCGGTTTGACGTACTGCTGGAACAGGAATTATCGCTAATCACTGATTCATCAGTCGGCGTCAAACTACATGACATTACTGATTTTGCCATTTTCACAATACCGGCTCATTACCCGGCCGATTAGCAGAACATTTTGATTTAGAACTGAAGACCGACTTAGTAGCCGAAAGTGACTTACTAAGTTCACTGGCGGAGCTGTGAGTGAATCAGTTAGTCGGCTACTCAAGTTGAAATGGGTCCCCAGACCATAAAATTAATAAGTACAGGGCATTCGTCTGTCCACGGCTGTGGCGCAGAAATGACAGGACAAATATGTCCGCCTTGGAAAGAGAGTATTGCTGCGTTGGTATAGTGCGCCCGCTTGTGTGATTTGCACCTCCTGAAAATGCAGTATGACCGTCTAAACGACAGCGATTGCACCAGGTACAGGATCTAACCCTAACCCTAACGCTAAACCAAACTAAGCAGGCGAACTGAATGAATGTGGCTGTGCTGGAATCGTTCGCCCAATATGGCCCAAGGGTGTGACCTATACTAACGGAGCAAACTGAGTATTGGACATTTCGAAAATGAATGTATCGTCACTGCCTCCGACATTTCACCAGCCCTCTAGATCTTCCAGATTTCATGTGAAAAATAATTCAATCGGGGAAGCCACAAAGCCAACAGGGAAATCACAAGACATAAACAAGCTTCCTCAGACGATCGCAGTGCTAGAGGCTGACGTCAAAATGTTTAGTTCGCGGAACTGACGTCATCTCTCCGTGTGTGTATGACGACCTGCCTGAGGCTGACGTCAAATGTTTAGTTCACGGAACTGACGTCTCTCTCTCTCTCTCTCTCTCTCTGGGGAGCCAGGGTAGCCGAATGGTAGAGCGTTGGACTTTCAATGCTCGGGTCGAGAGTTCGAATCCCGGCTTGGGCCAAATATTTGTGCTGGCCTTTCTCTCGTTGCCCCGTCTTTGATATCACCCTTACGTGGTGGAAAAGGATGTTAAACTCCTAAACACCCACCCACCCACTCTCTCTCTCTATCTCTCTCTCTCTGTCTCTCTCGCTCTCCCCCAACCCGGCCCCACCCCCAGTCACGTGACTAATCGGTCGAGGTCGTAGAGGATCTAGTGTCATTGGTAGAACATGGAGAGGGGAGAACCGGCAACAATAACAACAAAACAGACAAAATAAAATGAAATTTGGAGAAACAACTTTGTAGGACGGGGCTGTTCCTCCTTGTTTTGTTTTGTGAGTGCTCACAAGTAATCTCAATGAAGTTTGTGAAGGCTAGAGAGTGTAAATTGAAATTCCAGCCCAGAGTCAGTACAGATTAAGTCTGTGTTGGCATAGTTCACACCCTTGTGTAATTTTGCACTACATGTAAATGCACTAGGACTGTCTATATAGACAACATATCGATTGCACCATTACTTCAAAGTAACCCCAACCCCAAACCTAAACCTAACCCTAAACTGAACTAAGCAGGCGAACTACACTACTATATATTACTGAATGAGATTTGACAGTATTGGTATAGTTGGCCCAATACGGCCCAGTGGTGAGGATTATACTAACTGAGCCGGACTAGGGCACCATACCAACTATTTCACTGTATCAGGTCTAGAACTAGGTTGGTTCAGGAAATATTTATTTACCATGGATCTTGTACATGTATTATCAAACATTGATAAAACAATGCATTCTGATACAATGTACACAGAAATTTGTCTGTGAAAAGATTTTTGTCTCAGGGTCAGTATTAATTAATTTGTTATTTATTTATTTACAGACGTGAACGAGTGTGCAGGTGACAGCACTCCTTGTACAGACGCCAATTCTGAATGTCAGAACAACAATGGCTCATACACATGTCCTTGCAAAACAGGCTATGAGCAACTCACTGCTGATGCTGCATGTACAGGTACAGTATGAGAAATGGTGGGCAGCAGGAATGGCGGACACAAGGGGCAAATAGCTTGTTTACATTTTGAACATTCTGATAATGGCAAATTGATTGTAATACTGTAATGAGAATATACTATCATTACATCCACTGTTACATCCTTCGTTGGTACACCCACAAAAAAATCAGGTCATTTAGAGCCACAGCATGTGAACGAATCAGAACAACAGTGCTGACACCGGTCTGGTTACCTCCTGGAAATTTTTTGTTTGAAAATTTGTCTGGCTGGAAAATTGGTTTCTGAGAGAGAGAGAAAAAAAAAAATCTGGTGTACAGTTTTCGCTGCATGGCTGATCCAACTTTTCTCTTTACTTATACAACAGTTGTATCAGCTTGCAGATGACAGCTAAAACTAGTGTACTCAGTGAAGGTACATCCATAATTTACATGTGATTTCAGTCTGGGTGTTGTATTTATTTACTTTAAAAAAAAAAAAAACAGATGTGGATGAGTGTGAGGCTGAGAGCAGTCCTTGTACAGAGCCCAACACGGAATGTCACAACAACAATGGCTCTTACACATGTCCTTGCAAGACAGGCTATGAACAAGTCACTGCGGATGCTGCATGTACAGGTATGAGAAATGGCTGGCTGCAGGAATGATGGACACAAGGGGCAAATAACTTGTTTATATTGTTACATTCTGATAATGACACCAGCAATTTTTGCAGCTTGCAAAGGTCACTGGTTGACTTGATATATGCCGTATGGATAAGGAATGCAAAATTCCATCATGTCCTTATTGTGTGCTGCAGAACACACAATCTGTTGCCACTACCCATGAGGTCTATATTGGCTGCAGTTTGAAAGTGTTTTTGGTGCTGGCCCCTGTAGTGTAGTGGTGAGCACTTCTTACCATAGACCGGGAGACCCGGGTTCGAGTCCTAGCCGAGGCAAGCGAGATTTTTCCTACCTAGGTCGGCTCCTACCCAGAGCAGGTGTGCTATGGGCCGAATGGGGAGGTTGTTGCCACACAGCCGAGATTCCTCACTTCACGGGTGCAACTTTGGGGGTGCTTCCCATGGTATGACACGTCTTATGATGTGGATGATTACACTGCCGGCATTGCAGGTGCCACAGTTCCCGGGCCTGGTTAACGCTGGGATACTTATGACAGGAAGCATGGAATGTGCGGCCCTGTCCCGCAGTCCCAAACCACACGGACCTCCATGGCATCATCTTACTGTCATCCTCATCTCCATCATCATACATTATTGAAATTGCGCCAGCTTTCGTGCCCTCCGTGGATTCTACCCATGACCTGGGAGGAACACCACTGGAGCTGGCAAACAGTTGGGGCAGCAAAAAAAAAAAAAAGGAAAAAAAAGATGTTTTTGGCGTACCCTGGCTGAGCACTCCCAGGGTTATCCTGTTGGATGAGAGGATTACGAATGTGACCTATTTTCAAGTACCTTGCCACGTGGGCAGCCACACTCCCAAGTTCAGAGGAAGACTGAGAGTATAATGATTCACATTTGCAGATAAAAATGAGTGTGAAGATGATCCCAGTCCCTGCCCAGACCTCAACTCGGAATGTGTCAACAGTAATGGCTCCTACAGCTGTTCTTGCAAAGAGGGCTACTCTCGATCGCAAGCAAACCCTGAAGCAAACTGCACAGGTATGGTAGACAAAAGTTACATAGGTGAAATCCCCACCATGGTGCGCTCTAAGCGTTGTACCAGGTGACATTTAACTCTTTGACGACGAAGCACAATTTCTAACACGCGATTTCCTATAGGAAATCGCGTGTTAGAAATTGTGCTTCGTCGTCAAAGAGTTAAGATTTAAATTATGAGGAACAAAGAAAGACCAGTATACACACGTGAATATAATTATTATCTTACACTGCATTATTGTGGGGAGCCGGGGTGGCCGAATGGTAGAGCATTGGACTTCCAGTGCTCAGGTCGTGAGTTCGAATCCTGGCTGGGGCCAAATATTTGTGCTGGCTTTTTCATTGTTGCCCCGTCTTTGATATCACCCGTATGTGGTGGAAAAGGACGTTAAACCCCCAAACACCCACCCACACCCTGTATTATTGTATGGAAAACACATAAAGCTGCAACCAGCGCACGCACGCACACACACACACACACACACACACACACACACACATGCTGTGCTGCACTCGTTCTGGCTATGGGTTACAAGTATACCAAATCTCTCAGTCAGAGGGATGCAAACTCACCTAATGATAGGCCATGTGGACCAAGTTAGTTTTCACCTGAGATTTGAAGGAGAGCAGAGTAGGAGCTTTAACAAAGAGGGGCTTGATACTGATACTCTGTGTGTGTGTGTGTGTGTGTGTGTGTGTGTGTGTGTATGTGTGTGTGTGTGTGTGTGTGTGTGTGTGTGTTGCAGATATAAATGAATGTGAAACCCAGGGCTGCGGTGAAAATGCAGTACTCTGTGAAAACCAGGAAGGGAGCTTCAAATGCTGGTGCAAAACCGGGTGGACGGGAAACACATGCAATGAAGGTGAGATACTTAGACTACCTGTTTCACACTGACAGCTTCTCAACACACACCCACGGACACGCACACATGCACTCACCCACTCATACACACAGGGGTGCCAGAGTTCCGATTCAGATCGGATTTCCGATTTGAAATTTCACCTGAATCCCGATTTCCGATTTGGCAGAAAATCGTACGTGGTTTTTGGGGTTTTTTTTTGGGGGGGGGGGGGGGGGAATTCCGATTTGCAGGGTGGCAGATTTCCGATTCAGATCGGATTTCCGATTTCGAGACCGTCCTCGGTGGAGTACAAGTTGCAATGGCCTCCTCTTGAACTAGAAACACTTTTAACCACAAAATCGTGAAAAAGGAAGAGGTGGTGCGTACAGGCGGCTACGTAGTTTGCGGTAGCTAGATTTTCTTGCCGTGTGCCGAGTTTGCGGTAAGCTGTCTTGCCCCCCCCCCCCCCCCCCCCCCTTGTCATTTTTTTCAGCGTTCCTAGTATTCCGATTTTGAGGGCCAATTCAGTTTCAGGACTGCTGCGGTAAGCTGTCTTGCCGTCCCCCCCCCCCCCCCCCCCCCCCCCCCCGCTTGTCAATTTCTTCTGGCTTTCCTTGCTTTCCGAGTTGTGGCTTTTCAGATTTGGCAAAACATCTTGAAGTGGTTTCCGATTTGTAGGTCCCGAGTTGCTAGCACCCCTGTACACACATGATAGCGCACACGCACGTGCGCGCACACACACACACACACGCACGCATGCGCACACACACACACACACACACACACACACACACACACACACATACATTTGTGCCCAAGTATGTATGGACTAAAATATCCCCAAACTTGAGATGAGCACATAAGGGTTTTAGGAAAAACACATGGTTGATCAAGAAGCAGTAAACAATGCACGTGTGTGTGTGTGTGTGTGTGTGTGTGTGTGTGTGTGTGTGTGTGTGTGTGTGTGTGTGAATTATCATCTGGTGGTAGGGAATATCACTGTCGTCTCAGCTAAAATAGTTCCCAGTGAATTACAACAGAGGGTTTTTTTTTTTGTTTTTTTTTTTAAATCTCGGTGAATCTCATTCTTTTATTTTGCAGACGTGAATGAATGTTTGAATGGCACTCAATGTGCTTCTGACGCCAACTCTGAATGTCGGAACAGCAATGGCTCCTACAGCTGTGATTGCAAGGAAGGTTACGAGCGTGTCACCCCCAGTGCAAACTGCACAGGTAAGAGCAGCATAATTATGATCCTGTTCACTGTTTCACAGCTCAAGTCCAAAATTATGATCAGTGAAGAGGATTGTCATGGATGATGTAGGCTTCAATTTCAGTTCACACCGCTTTTTTTTTTTTATCTGACACATATGCAGTACACAATAATTTTACTTTAAGCCGGCTCTTAACTCTTTGACGACGGAGCGCAATTTCTGACACACGATTTCCTATAGGAAATCGTGTGTCAGAAATTGCGCTCCGTCGTCAAAGAGTTAACTGGACACTGTGGAGCACCACACTGCTGTCCACAGTTGTGACACAGTTGTGATTTGGGGGGTTTCCGCTGCTGTGACTTCATCACAGCAACCTGGATTTCAAATACCCACAACGGTGACTGCGGTTTCCGCAACAGATTCTGACTGGCTGTACTGTCACTCGGCGTGCAAACCGTGGCGGACTCGAACAGTGCATATTCAATCGGTTTGTCACCGAGAACTTCTGTGTTCAGTTTTGTAGTTAAGAGACACACCGAGCGCAACGACTGTGATGTGCACATGTGTGTTTCGCGCGCTGTGCCCAATTAAGAGCAGGCTTTAGGTTTGTCAGTGAAAACACAATGACAGAACAAATGAGTAAATATGTGTCCTTAAAGTAAGCTCACTCTATAATAATTCTACTTACGATCCATTAACTAAAACTAAAGTATGCTTGAGACATAAAGGCACAAAATCACGCATTGGGAAAGCACGGGGCCTAGCCCAAGGGGGTCAGCTGAGCTGGACATCGTTGGTGTGCGTAGAGTTAAAAGTGTTCTCCTCTTTCAGAGAGCATGAAAAGATATTAATGCTGGAAAGTCATATGTGACAGCGCTGTTCCATTAGTTCAGATAAATGAGCACCTCCTTGAGTACAAGTTTTTTTTTATGTTGTTTTCTTGTTTAATGTTATGTATTTATTTATCTGTGTACTTTTGGGTTGCAGTGGATTACTTGTTTCCCTACGATGACAGCGTTGGTCAAAGGTTATCAGGAGATGACGAAATTTTTGGACCGTTCTACATCCCTGAGGGATTTCTTACCTGGGGCACACCTCATGTTGCCTTTTTTGTGAGTTACTGCATCCATGATGCACATGTCGGTACATTGTTTCACCCACAGTCGTTTGCACTTCTTTGATTGTGACATCTTTCACTTGGTTTGTATATGACCAGTTTAATAAAAAAAAATATTCTGTTTAATTGCTATGTTGATTTGATTAATTTAATACCAGCATTGTTCAGGGTTTTACAAAATTGCATCGTGTGTCTATGGGTGGGGGGTGTATTTGAGCTTGCATACATGCATGCCTTATCATGTTTTTGAAATATTTCCCCACAATCATGAAGCTCTTAAATGCTGTCACGGAGAGTGCAACTGTATGTAAGCATTGACTGTACTGGTAATGGACAACAAGTGACCGCTGCTTTCAGTCTTGTTGACTTACAGCTTAACACCATCACGCACCTTCGTCATTTTTCGTTTCAGGTTGGCATCAATGGTTATATCAGCTTTGATTCCAAATTTGACAGAAAAACTGCACCTGATGTCCCCTCCCCAGTTTTGGAGGGGCGTTCAGTCATCGCTCCATTCTGGGCGGACATTGAAATTCCGTCTGAAAATGAGACGTTCGGACTTTACCACCAAGAGCTGTCCTTGGCAGATACCTTTGCTAATGACACTATTAAACAGCGATTTGAAGCACACAAGAGTATGATAGGGAGAACACTGGCAAGTGAGGATTCACCTGTGACTGACTTCAACCCTACTTACATCGCTGTGTTGACTTGGAAGAATGTACTTCCCTATAAGGCAGATAACTTCAGAGATATACAGGTGTGTGTGTATGTGTATGAACGAGTAATACATGTATCCTTTTTTAAGGACAATAAACATGTATTGTATTGTATTGTATTGTACTGTACTGTACTGTACTGTACTGTACTGTACTGTACTGTACTGTACTGTACTGTACTGTACTGTACTGTACTGTATTGTATTGTATTGTATTATGTGTGCACGTGTGTGTGTTCTAAACATGGTAATCATAAATGGAAAACATAAAGCAGACATAGTCACAGTTTACTGGTTAACGTTGGTTTCTGTGACAGTGACCAACTAGTTGTGTGCACCTTTTGATCTGTCTGGAAAATGTCACATCTTTTTGCACTGGAGAGAAGACAAATGTGATTGCTGGCAAGGGGAAGAGGTTACTTCATAACGTATAATACGGTATAATTTCAACAGGCAGCTACATTCCAGTTGGTGCTGACAACAGACAGTCTCCGGTCCTTTGCCATCATCAATTACAGGACCGTGTGGCCTGCTAGCATCAACGTGAACGTTCCTGGGCTTCTACACGTAGTTGGAACTGTTGCAGGACATCAAGAGACATGGAATCCACTGGCAGGTTTGTTATTGTAATAATACTACTATTGAATCGCTTATGTAAAAGCTGAAATTATTGTCTACTGAGAACAATTAACATGTAGCCCTGACCTGTAGCCGTTCTCTCTGACTGAAGCTAATCTTCTGTGGTAACCGCATGCGGCACACGCTCTTTTTATAATAATAATAATAATAATAAGGGGTATTTGTGGCATCCCATCTCACAAGAGCTCAGGGCACGAACATAAACTACACATACAAAAAAACATAAACGTATGTGTAACGTACAACACGCATGCGCACACACACTGATTTTTTGCAGGTGGCATGCAGAGATGGGGAGGGGCTTGGGGGGGTTGGTTCTACTGCATGGAAAAAAGATGTGTTTTAAGGTGGAACTTAAAGATTGCTAACGACTGAGCATGGTGGATGTGAGAGGGGAGGCCGTTCCTCATTACAGGACCAATGTATGAAAAAGCATGCTGGCCTTGAAACTTTTTCCGACGGATGGGAATATGGAGAAGACGGGTGTCGGAGGAAGAATGGAGGTTGCCGGATGGTGTGTAGAGCTGAATGAGAGTGGACAGATAGGAGGGAGCAGAACCTGACATAATTTTATAGCAGAGAGTGGCAAATTTATGATGAATTCTGTTTTGGATGGACAGCCAGTGCAGATCAGATAGGAGAGGAGAGACATGTTGGTGTTTTGAAGATGAGACGGGCAGCACAGTTCATTACTTTTTGAATTCTGTCTAACTGATTTTGAGGAAGACCGACACGGAGCAAGTTGCAATAATCTAGCCGAGAGAGAACAAGTGAAGTCACTAAGCTCTTTGTAGAGTCAGTGGTCAGGTACTTTCTAATGGACGAAATGCGCCGAAGCTCAAAGTAGCAACACTGCCAAACCTTATTCACCTGTTCTCTCATCGACAAAGTGTTGTCAAAATTTTTACCTTAACTCTCTGTCAGATGCATACTCCAACACACTTAGCAACAGGTATGGGTTAGCTTGTCGGTGTATTCACTCCATTCAATTCGCTAACTTGACCTGTCAGTCAGGAACTGGCGACATGTCAATTGTATGACCACAGTAATTGTATTCCCTCCATAAAGGGGGAGCCGGGGTGGCCGAATGGTAGAATGTTGGACTCTCATTGCTCGGGTCGTGAGTTCGAATCCCGCCAGCTGGGGCCAAATATTTGTGCTGGCCTTTTTTCTCGTTGCCCCGTCTTTGATATCACCATTACGTGGTGGAAAAGGACGTTAAACTCCCAAACACCCACCCACCCTCCCCCAGTAAAGTTCTCGTATATGTCTTCGGGATAATCCCATAAACTTTCAAGCATGTTGTCAGTATTTTTACCATCCTTTTCAGAAGTCCCAAAGAGAGCAGTTTATCGACTACATGAAAGCACAGTAAGTTCCACTACAAATTCTGACTGCATCACTTGGAGTCATGAATCCGACAGAAGCGCTCGTCCAAGTGGTGTCCCTTGCCCGTGCTCAGTCAGCCAAGCTCGTGCAGACATCATGTTTCGGATGGATGATGACAGAAACTGCGCAACCAGCAAAATGTGGAATAGAGCAGGAGTCAAGCGCCATTGTTGTTACGACAGGTACCAGAGTCATTTTGTAAACATAGCTCCATTGACATGATGAAAGAGGCTCACGTCTGCATTGGTGATTGCGTATTACTGAAGCCTGAATGTCCAGTATTTTTTCACATGGGTCAACAAATATCTTAGGTCTTGTTTTCTTTCTGTTCACCATGTTTTTCCTATTTTTATGGGTGTTTTTTTTTTTTTTTTTTGGGGGGGGGGGGGGGGGTGTTATTCTGCTGGAGATCTCATTGACCAGAGAAAGTTACAAGTGCAGTTGCATGTTTTGAGGGGCTCTGTGGTTCGTTTTGAATTTCTTGTTGAAGTAGGCGTTGACAAGTCAGCATATTGACAGGTTTGATTGCTTTTTAAAATTTTTTTATCCAGCATGTTGACTGGCACGTTTGGACAATGTGTGTGTGTGTGTGTGTGTGTGTGTGTGTGTGTGTGTGTGTGTGTGTGTGTGTGTGTGTGTGTGTGTGTTCCTTAGCTCTTCAAACATGCTGATCAAAACTTGGAATCACAGAGAACCATTCTCGCCAGTGGCGTTTAAAAACCAGAGTTTTGACGATGACCAACGAGAGGGACTACAGAAGTGTTGTGGTGGAGCATCCAACCTTTGCTACAAGTTCTACGAAATCTTTCCTTTTGATACATGCACTGAATACAAAGCCCCCACTGCAGGTGATTACCTATTAGTCGGTATATGTTACCATTAGCATGCCCCCCCCCCCCTTTTTTTTGTTGTTTTTTTCATTTTCCTGCATGCACAGTGTGTACTTGTTTCCACTCTGCTAGGCTAAATCCCCTTGTTTTATGACAACATTGGACACCTTCAGCACAGGGCTCCACAAAATGAAACTGAGAAACTGAAAAACATGTATGTTCTTGTTATGCTGTTGCACGTTGGTGCGTTCACGGGTTTCTGAATAAAATCTAACGTTACTTTGGGAGTCAGCAATTATCCTGATCAATTAAAGCATGCTGACTGACAGCATTGTTGCCAGTCAAACAATAATTCTAATCTTCCTCAGATGTAGTCACGTACCAGTGGTTTAATTGACTGGCAGTCCATGCAGAAATAGTGCCTTACTTTGTGTTCCTTTCATTTCAGCTCTGCTTTGGGGGGACCCACACCTCATAACCCTTGATGGAGCAGAGTACAGCTTCAATGGTTGGGGGGAATATGTGATTCTGAAAACATCAGATGGGTGAGGCATGCTTTTAGATCAAAATCTCTTTGTGTGAATTTGATTCAGTTGTCAAAATGTGCAGCCACCCCTGCTTTCTTTTGCCCTGTTCTTTTCCAAATTTCAATTGTGCTGTAGTTTGTCATTTCACTGAGCCCTTGAGGTTTCTGTGTCAAAGAAGAATTGTATACTTTTTAGAAGATTTATTGGACACAGTGTTGTTAGACTGGATTACTAAATACATAGAAAACTAGATATTCTGGTTCAGGTTAGTAGTTGTATAATTGTGTGTGTGCATGCGTGCGTGTGTGCATTGATGTGCAGGTCTCTGGAGGTGCAAGGCAGAACCTCAAAACTCCAAGGCTTCAATGTGACAGTCTTTACAGCATTTGCACTCAAGGTATTGTTGCAGTTTGTCATTTTTGTTGTTGTTTGATCTAAACATGCTTTCAGTTTCTCAACACCATGTACACTTTTGCAAGACCTGATCCCAGCAAAAGTCCCATGGCCTTTATGTAGCCTCCACCAAGTGGGTGGTTGTTTGTTTGTTTGTTTGAATACCATATTGTTGTAGGACACCAGGAAAAAAACAAGGAGGAACGGCCCCGTCCTACAAAGTTGTTTCTCTAAATTTTATGTGATTTTGTTTGTTTTGTTGTTATTGTTGCCGGTTCTCCCCTCTTCAAGTCCTACCAACGACACTAGATGTGGGGGTGGGGGTCTCTACAGAGAAACAACAAAGAAAACAGTTAAATAAAACAGCAGCAAAAACAGCCCTCACTGATTCCGGCTTGAAATATTTATATTCAGGTGCAAAAGCTCATTTTTTATCTGTGTACTCTACTTGTTTGTCAGACATACCCAGAGTGCCATGTTCTTTTTCGTGTTGTTGGGTTTTTTTTTGTTTTTGGTTTTTTTGCCTCCACAATTGCCTGTCTGGTGATCCTCTCATGGTGTCTGTCTTTTCTTTTCTTTGTTCCAGAATGAAAACGATCCACCTGTTGAGGTTCAGCATGCAGACAACTCAGGCAACGGACAGCTGAAGGTGCTTCTGAATGGAACAGAATTCTTAGACAATGAAGTTATGGAAGACAACACTTACCTAGAGAAGCTAAACTCTGCGAAGGACGTGCAGATCATCTTAACGTCCGGTGTATCAATCATGGTGGGTGCATAATTATCAAGATGTTTGTCCAGTAAAAAAAAAAAAAAAATTTTTTTCTTCTTCCCTGCTTACACTGCTCTATGTTTGTGTGCGAATGATGACTTTCCGGAATTTAAAAGAATTTTTTTTTATACTAATTTATTATCCCTTTCGGGAAATTCGGGCTGCTTCCCCTGGGGGGAGCGCGTCACCGCGGTGCAGCACCACTCAATACCTATCATATTTTTTACAATTTTGCTGGGGGAGGAAAGCCAGATAAGCCGGAGAGAAACCCCCGATGAGCAGCCCGGCAGCCAGGAAAAACCGGTATCACATATCACAAGCTCGACCTGGGCTCGAACCCACACTTCATCGCCATGACATTGGTGAGGGCCGTTCAGTAGCACAGCGGCTAAATCCGACGCCCTACCTGTTAGACCACCGCTCACCTCTCACCTGGTGGTGATATTCATTTGTATGACTCTACATCCTAGTGCATGAGGTTGATAAGTGTCATCATTCTGAGCTGCTTTTGTGGTATCTGTCATCACACCACTTCAACAGCGGGACAATGACAGCATCTGTAATACTGGCACTGAGCCAACAGAAGCGTACTCGATTACACGGCGACCACACTAGCGCTCCAGTGGTGTCACAACAGTCATGGAAACGTTAATGTTCGACCTCTTGTGCAAAGTGTGAACAACGTTGTATCACAAAAAGAGTTGGACAAATCATCAAGATTGAGTATTTTTAGCGTGCAGGCGATCTCACGAGTGAAACTGCCCCAGAACACAGTATGGCTTTACAAAGATTAATTAGCCCATTTAAAGAAGTCATTATTACATTTCTTATTGTCGAGTAGTTACATAATAATAATAATAATAATAATGAGTATTGTATAGGCGCTGTACCCAATTTTATGAATCGGCTCAAAGTGCGGCGAACTGAATTAACCCAACACGCACACTCATGTGAATCACACGCATTCTCTCACACACGGGACATAAACACATTACAATCATGTGGTGCGAAGGGTCAGCTCAGCTCAGCTATTTAAATTTCAGAATTTAGAATTGCATTTATTTTTCAAATTTGGTGGGCTGAACATTTCCAAAGCAGAGGGGGAGGAAGCCGGAGTACCCGGAGAGAACCTCCGACGATCAGCCCGAATGAACGGTGCCACATACGAGAAGGAAAAATTCTCTGCCCCGAGTGGGACTCGAACCCCTGACCTCTCGCATTGGTGACAAGTCTGTTAACCACTAGACCACCGACCGCCCCGGGACTGATACAGACATTGATAATGTGGGACTGATACAGACATTGAGCCTGTTGTCACACACACTGACAAGAGTCAGTGACTTTCATTTTCCACAGAACAAAGAGAAAACACCAAAAACAGTGTTATGAAAAAAAAGGTATGTGTGTATTTAACTCAGTTGTATGTTATTTTTCTCATTGTTTCAGGTTTCAGCGATGTCTGACAGGTTGTCCTTGAAATTTCTGGCTCCTCCTGGTGATCTGCAAGAATCCAGTGGCCTTCTGGGATACGTTGATGGGGACGACAAAAATGATTTCATGTTCAGAAATGGCACTTTCACTGACTCGCAACCTGAACATATTTTTCAATTTGGACAGTCTTGTAAGCATGCCAGTGTTCCTTACAGCTTTCAACACTGGGGGTCACTTTGACCTTCTTTGTCAAATTCATAGGGTCATGTTGTAAAATCAGTGACATGCAGCCTCAAATCTCCGCATCAGATTCTGAAATCTCTGCATAAATGACGCACATGTGCGTAATAAGGAACACGGTATACAACATGTGTTAACATGTTTTTCTGATTGTTCTCTAGTTGGTCAAAATATTATACAAAAGTGGACAGTACCAAATGGTTAAGCCCAGTCTTGCTGAATTAATTTGTCTTATGCTAAAAACCCTGAGAGGTACTCTGGAATATTCTGTTCTCAGCAAGACTAGGGTTAGATGGGTGGTAGTATTCGAAGGAGGTATGGGGGGAAATAAAAACCCCACAGTTAAAAATTGACCCTTTTGCATTATGAGGTTTTTAAATGTTATGTTCTTTAGAAAAGTATGACTCAAATGTGAAGTAGTAGTAGTAGTAGTAGTAGTAGTACATGTAGTAGTAGTGTGTGTGTGTGCGTGTGTGTGTGTGTGTGTGTGTGTGTGTGTGTGTGTGTGTGTGTGTGTGTGTGTGTGTGTTTGTACTGCATGTCCATGATCTCTATTTGTACATTTGTTTCTGGCAGGGCTCATACCAAATGAAAATCAGTCGCTCTTCACATACCAGTCCGGAAGTGACTTTGCCTCCTACCAACACCAAGATTTTGTCCCCATATTTTTACCATCAACTGCAGACGCTGTTCTGCTAGCACTCAACGATACTAGGGACATTGGGAGTGCGCTGTGTGGAACAAACCTTGCATGCCTTCAGGACTTTCTTGTGACAAACGACAACGATACAGCACTGGCGACCAAAACTACGCTGGTGGAAGTTCAGGATATGCAGAGTCTGTTAGGTCAGTATTCGTGTCATTGCCAGTCAGTCTCGTGCCTACAGGGTAAAGTTGTGTATCCATGTAGCGAAGTGGACACAAACCAGTAGCAACAGTGACAGATTTTTAAGTCATAGCAATAAATAATGAGTGTATCCATATGCACAGTGCAGAGGGGAGCCAGGGTGGTCGAATGGTAGAGCGTTGGACTTCTAATGCTCGGGTCGTGAGTTCGATCCCGGCTGGGGCCAAATATTTGTGCTGGCTCATCGTTGCCCCGTCTTTGATATCACCCTATGTGGTGGAAAAGGACGTTAAACCCCCAAACACCCACCCACCCACAATGCAGAAGTGACGCGGGAGTGATACCTGACACAACGCGATTTCTTTCGCTTCAAGGGCGACTGAAAAGAATCACCGTCACGCACCATTCGTAGTGAAAAAGGGGCATTGTTTTTTTTTTTTTAGTTTGCACCAGTTTCCAACATGGTCAAAAAGGGAACGAGATGGAATCATGAATGAATGTCTTTTAATCATTTTAGCAAGTAGAGCTATTGTTATCAGTAATTTCTCATCAGCGACATGAGTGGGCTTTGACTAGTTTCAGGTACTCCATGATGGAAAAGGCCGGATCAGTACAGATACAGATAACTTTATTGTCCATGAAATGGACATCTGCCTATGGTATCACCAACAAATAAACACTTAAATAAACTGGATGCCGCCAATTGCGCCATTTATATGGATACCGGTACTCCTAAAGCGTTTGTAGCTATCATCCCACCATCACACCGCTACCACTTTGCCGTCGCATCTCTATATGCATACCTACCTTGAGCATGTTTACTGTTAATGTTGACATTTTGCCATTGTTTTTTGTTTTTATTTTTTATTTTTTATAATGTTACTGTTTATCTGCATGCTTGGTGTGTAGTTGTTTTCCATTTTACAGCCCCTCGTGAGTGGAGAATCTGTAGATGCGCACTATGTATTTATGCATGTATGTGTGAGAGAGGCATTATGAGTGAGTCTGCATAGCGATTTTTACTTGATTTGGGCACACACACACACACACACACACACACACACACACACACACACACACACACACACACACACACACACACACACACACACACACACACACACTTTAAAATGGCTTTCCTGAACCCTCACCTAACCTTGTACATTGTGTTTGCAGCTGCGAAACCACCCGAATTTGACAACCCGCAAGAGGTATGGAACGTATCTTTATCAAGCGGAAGCTTTTCCTATGACATCCGCGTCAAGGCTGACTCCGACAGTGGAGCCTATCCAGTTGTTCGTGAGACAATAACCCCAGCTGATCTGTTGAACTATACTTTCTCAGGTAACATCTGTCACATTCTTTGAATGACTGGCCATTTGTAAATTGTATTTAGCCATTATTCCCAGTTTCCTGGAGGGGGGGGAAGCGGATGGGGGGGGGGGGGGATGGGACGTTGGGGGGGGGGGGGTTGGAGAACTGAGCTCTTGTACATGTTTTTTTTTTAAAACAACGAATGGATGAATATCATGAAATTATTCTTTCTTCAGGAAAAGTAATGGCATCCCTTTTCCTTTGCTTGGTAAAACTGCACACAAAATCCCCCCAAAACCCCACAAGTCTGAGACATTCTGCATGCGACTGAGGCTCACAGATGAAAAGATAGAGGAAAGAAAAAAGAAAAAGAAAAAAAGAAACAACAAAAAAAAACGCACAGTAAACTAACATAATTATCTAAGCTGTCACTGCTTCTTTAACCAAAAAAAAAAAGGAAAAAGGTTTAGGCCAGTTATGAAGATTGTGGATGTTATGAATTGCGAATGGTTTGCGCTGTTTTCAGAGTTAGCAGACACTCCAGGTACCTGGCGATTTGTTTGGACCCTTAACAAGACACTGGCAAGTCAAACGACCATTTCAGTCACCTTTCAAGCGACAAACTCGGCCAACATGAGCGCAGTGTACACACCTTTCATTATTCTCTGTGCTTGCGGCCAGCCGTCTCAGTGCTATTATCAGCCTCTTCCTGGCTTCACGCAGCAGTATGCTGCCAGGGGCGGTGAGTATGATGGTTAAAGTTAACTCATGAAAGTGCCAACAGATTTTCATAGAAATTTGCCATCAAGTTTTGATTTTATTTCTTTGAATGGTTTATTTTTTCTGTGCCTTTTTTGAGGCCAGGAATATCACAGTAATATTACGTACACCTGTGGCGATTCCATTCACAAATGAAAATTTGTTGTTTGTCACCTGTGACATAAAACAGTATAACAGTAAAATGCTTGTTAAAAAATTGGTGTTAATAGTTCATATTAGGTTCCGTGTTCAATCTGTTTTATTAATTAAAATGTTAGGCCAGCAAATGTTACTTAATATTATGAGGGATGAAGCCCATCTGCCTTGGAGTACTGCTACAGTTTGAAAGGAACTGGAGTGTCTCATTTTTTTAACTGAGGTACCGGGTACATGTATTATATCAAGTGCACAAGTTTAAGATCCCATTCCATGGACTGAGGAAAGGAAAGCAAGTAAACTGTATGCATCATACATGCAGGAAAAAAAAAAGACGAAAACTTGGTGGTGCCATGTAACAGCTGGTCTGAACTTCCCTTAGAATGGGAAAACAAAAATAACACACACACACACACACACACACACACACACACACACACACACACACACACACACACACACACACACACACACACACACCAATAAAAATTATGACAAATGACCGGCCCCCGTAGTGTAGTGGTTAGCACTTCGGACTATGGACCGGGAGACCCGGGTTCGAATCCCAGCCGAGACAAGCGGGATTTTTCCTACCTAGGTCGGCTCCTACCCAGAGCGGGTGTGCTATGGGCCCAATGGGGAGGCTGTTGCCACACAGCCGAGATTCACCCACTTCACGGGTGCGACTTTGGGGGTGCTTCCCTTGCTATGACACGTCTTATGATGTGGATGATTACACGGCCGGCACCGCAGGTGCCGTAGTTCCCGGGCCTGGTGAACGCCGGGATATTTATGACAGGAAGCGTGGAATGCGGCCCTGTCCCGCAGTCCCAAACCACATGGACCTCCATAGCATCATCTTACCATCATCCTCATCTCCATCATCATGCATAATAAAAATTGCCCCAGCCTTCGAGCCCTCCGTGGATTCCACCCATGACCTGGGAGGAACACCACTGGAGCTGGCAAAAAAGAGTTGGGGCAGCAAAAAAAAATATTTAAAAAAAAATTTAAAAAAAATTATGACAAATCTGTACATTGCTTCTCAGGTACATTCTACAGTGTGGAGTGTGACTGCGGAGTTGGAACAGCAGGCAGATTCTGCGAGCAAGAGGTACCTGTGTGCGAGAGCTGCTACATGAATGCAACGTGTAACGAGAACGCCACAGATGGCAATTACTGCTTGAACTGCCCGGATGGATACATGGGAAACGGAGTGAAATGTTACGGTAAAAACCTATAGTCTTGTTGTTGCAGCTGCTGCTCACACATGAGGGCTGTGATGAGAGAAATTGTATTTTCATTTTTATTCTTATGTGAGATTCACACAGTGTTAGTCTATGCACACATCTGTGTTGACACTTGCAGTTCGCAGCCGTGCATGCTCGTACATGTAGTTTGAACTGTTTACATGATACATATAGTTGTATGCATAATTTACTGTGTTGATACTTGCAGTTCCCAGCAGTGCGTGCTCGAACGGTATGAATGGTACACAGATGTATATTCTAAATGGATGCAGATTTTAATATGTCCACTTCTGTATTTCAGGTGCATAATAATGCTGGAATTTGGTTTGTCTTGGTCTGGCTGAATCGGTGGATAGTATATATCCCTTAGGAACACCCAGACCCTCCCACAGTTTAAATTAAAACTAAAGACTTATCTATTCAAGACAGCATATGATCTGTAGTATCATCTACCCCCCCCCCCCCCCCCCCCCCCCCCTTTCCGCACACGTAATTAGTGTTTCATGTATGCGTGAGAATGTGTGTGTATAGCGCACTGAGTGCTCTTTGAGCAGACTACTAGCGCTTTATAAGAGCTATTATTATTATTATTATTATTATACATGCACTATAGGCGCATTACCTGTGTTGATGTCCTATTCCAGGTGTGAATGCTGATACTTCAAGTATTCTGTATGTGTCTGAATTGTATAAATGCCTTATGTTGTGCCAATTTCCTGCTGTGTAAGGACTACCCTGGTGGGAGTGCCGCCGGATTCATTGTTACGGGTCAACGGCCTAACAATAAAATGATTGAGTCTTGAGTCTAAGCTCACATCAACCCTGAGAGTCTCATTTTTTCAGTACTAGCCTATGGCAAGTGACTCATAATTTTTACTAGCCAAACTAGAAAAGTGACTAGCCAAACTTCAGAGTTAAAAAAAAATGTCAACAAAAAATTCTATGCATTCTTTCATTCTACCCATTTCCCAACCAATGAAGGGTTACACGAGCAGATGGAACAGTTCATTTTTATTGGTGCCATTTCATTGATGCCTTTTTTTTTTTTTTTTGCCACTTACTTAATGTGTGAATATGAATTGTCAAAAACAACTTCTGCTTATTTTTGGGGGTCTGTGATTTATTTTTTTTTTTTTTTTTTTTTTTTGGGGGGGGGGGGGGATTGATTTACAGGTAGATATACTAGTTGGCATAGTGCCATTACAGAGGTAAATTAGAAATCACTCATTGTATAAATTTGGTATGGAAAATGTTTCTCTCAGAGGTGAATGAATGCCTGGAAGAGGGATCATGCGACCAAACCTGTGTCAATACAGTCGGGGGGTACGCATGTTCCTGCGACTCTGGCTACAGACTGGAGGGACGGTCCACCTGTGCAGGTTAGTAGCTGTCTGCAGTTGGAATACAGTTTGTGGTGTACGTTGAAAACGATGGATTTACTTAAACCCTGACTTTGTATCTTTCCAAACAAGATACGGATGTCATGAGGGGAAAAATGCTACAAATGAAAGAAACAAAAAACGTTAGGTACCCTCCCTCCCAACACACAGGTATACACACACACACACACACGCATGCACGCACGCACGCACACACGCAGAAATAGAAACAGTAACAGCCACTAACAAGCAAACAAAATCAAAGGAACAAACAGTAACAAAACAACACGAACAGTGTTTTGAATAATACAACAATACAACACTAACAGTGTATGGAAAACTACAATACAACACTAACAGTGTTTGGCAAAATACAACACCAATACAACACTAACAGTATTTATAAAATACAACAATACAACACTAACAGTGTATGGAAAACTACAACACTAACAGTGTTTGGCAAAATACAACACCAATACAACACTAACAGTATTTATAAAATACAACACCAATACAACACTAACAGTAATTATAAAATACAACAATAATACAACACTAACAGTGTTTGGAAAAATACAATACAACACTAACAGTGTTTGGCAAAATACAACACCAATACAACACTAACAGTAATTATAAAATACAACAATACAACACTAACAGTGTATGGAAAACTACAATACAACACTAACAGTGTTTGGCAAAATACAACACCAATACAACACTAACAGTATTTATAAAATACAACACCAATACAACACTAACAGTAATTATAAAATACAACAATAATACAACACTAACAGTGTTTGGAAAAATACAATACAATACTAACAGTGTTTGGCCAAATACAACACCAATACAACACTAACAGTATTTATAAAATACAACACCAATACAACACTAACAATTTTTGGCAAAATACAACAATACAACACTAACAGTGTTTTGAAAATCACAACAACAATACAACACTAACAGTGTTTGGAAAAATACCACCCTATGGTGAACAACTTTATCCTTACCTTCCCTACCATTTTGCCTGCTTTATTCAGAGGTTGACGAGTGTGCAGAGAAGGAGGACAACTGCACACCGAGTCAGTTCTGTAAGAACACGCCTGGAAGCTTTCAGTGTCTCTGCAGACCAGGATCTGGGGGGCACACCTGCCAGGTGAAAGGTAAATAAACAACAACATTAAAAAAAAATTATGTAAAATAAAACACAAAATCAAGCAAGCAAAAATTAATAAAAAATAAATTTAAAAATCCCTACCTCACACAACAAGAGTTGGCTGCATGCTGATTACTTTACCTTGGCTAAGTTAGAAGATCATGGGTTTGATTGTTGAACTACTTGCACCCTTTAATGATGTTCAGTTGGTACGGTTCGACTGTTGGGGGGGGGGGGGGGGGGGTGCAAATGTATACTAGTCATGCGCAGAAGGGGCAAATGTACTCCAGTTGTCTGGTAGTGGGGCCACTATGCGGGAGCAAATTACTGTACCGGCGCTGAATTTGGGTCTCGTGAAGTGGTCATGTGGCTTCTTTCTTTTACATTATGCAATGCATTTTATGACAGAATTATCGCCACAAGATGGTCAAGATTTATATGCATTTAGTTTCATATCTGTTATAACTGTGACTGTTTCATTTTCGATCACTCTGCTGGTGCACTTGTGCGACATTCCATCGATACATGCAATGGCCTTTATGGACAACCAGTTTCTTTGTCGCCAAATGAAAACTTTAGGGCCTTGTGAATTGCAGAACAGTTTGTCTTGTTTTCTGATTGGCTAATAATGCTCGCGTCGATCTGTTGCCATCTGTGCGAGTACATATATATGCCACGTGCGGTGTTTTGCAGTGAGCCATGTCTACGTTGGCAGCCTGGTGTTTGTGGATTCAGCTCAGTTGCGTCAAGGCTGGTCGAATGACCTTGAAAACCCCACCAGTGAGAAATTCAGATCATTTGCAAATCGAATACAGGCTAAGGTAAACTGCTATATTATGTGAACTGATGTGTGATGCTGTCTTTGTGTGTGTATGTGCAGAGGTGTGTTTGTGTGTGTGTGTGTGTGTGTGTGTGTGTGTGTGTGTGTGTGTGTGTGTGTGTGTGTGTGTGTGTGTGTGTGTCTCTGTCTCTGTCTGTCTGTCTGTCTGTCTTGGCTGTCTTGTGTGTGCCATTTAGCCTGCCCACATTTGTGCAGATTTGTGATCCTGTTTTCTTGGCATTTCCATAGCTTTTATTGTGGACAGTTTGATTGTTTGACCAGCTTTTTCAACACCAGCCCAGTAACTTTAACTGTTTGTGTTTTTCAGTTACCTTTCCTGGTAACTTTAATTTTGTGAATCATGTGTTTATGGATTACCAGTTCTGAGAGGTACTGTCCTTAATCTGTTTATAGGTATCATCAGCGCTGACTGCTGGAGGCGTGTATCACATGAGTGTCACGGTTCTGGAATTCAAGCATCTTCTGGAAGCGACGTAAGTTGACACTACATGTATCTTGCTGTTTAACAGATTTTGACCTTACACATGCTACAGTGTATTTCTGTGTTTACTAAGCCAGCTTACGTTTTGAAACATTTTGGCTTGTGAATGCGCCTGTACGCTCAAAATACTCTATCTTGATGATTAGTACAGCTCTTAATGCAATACAGTGTTTACACTTCGCGCGAGTGGTCAAACAATCAAATTCTACGATTGTTGGTACAACACTCTCGCTCTGTGTATTAGCCGCGTCAGTCAGTACACTTCTGTTGGCTCAGTGCCAGCATTTGAGATGCTGTCACTGTGCAGGTGTCTAAGAGGAGTGATGCTAGACACCCCCCCCCCCCCCCCCCCCCCCAAAAAAAAAAAAAAAAAAGAGCTCAGCAAAAATCACAAAGATAGGGCCTTCTTCTTCATCATTCACTAGATGGAGATGCCAGTCGTCCGCACGAATGCAGTTGTCCTCAGAAGGTCCTCCAGGTTGTCATAGAGCTTGACCCTCAGCGGTACTGGTTTTGGCCATGTTTCTTGTCTGGGAGCTTCATGGAGCTGGCAGTGTTGTAGCAGGTGTTCAGCATTCATGACGTCCGCATTGCATGCGCACTTCTCAGACTCGCCGATTCTGAATTTGCTGTACATATGAGCGTTTAAGTCTGTTGTGTCCAGTCCTCAGTCGGAACAGGATGACCTGGTCTGGTCTGTTTAACTTGTGGTCGCTGTCAGACTCGTTGAAGTTAGGGTGTTGCTCCTTTAGGACCTTTAAAAGTAAGTTCTAGATGAGCTTGGAATCTTGAGTAATGGTTGGAAACGTGTCACGTCTTTGTTGTCGAGGAATTTTTGTGTACTATCTTGTCCTTCTTTGCCCAGCGGAGTTTGAATGCTCAACTCACGATCAAGATCAGGGTGAAACTCAAAACTGGGTGTCACAAGACAAGACATATATATATATGTGCTTGATACTAAGTCCTTGTGATATACTTATGACTGATCAGTGGAATACATTTTGGATCATATCTTATCAAGGACGACCCACAGAGAAAAGAATAAATTTGCATCATAACTGTCACTATGCTAAGGTCTCCATCTGGTGCCATCACGTTCACAATGCTTGGCGCAGAGGATCGATTTATTGGATCGACAACTTTCTATTTGTATTCTTAGTCTTGAACGTGTGGAACTAAAAACAGCACTAGCAAAATGGGTTTCAACCAGCCCAAGGGAAGCAATATCTGTTAGTATGCTACTTGGGAAAAAACTCTCAACATAGGGAGAGTTAACGGTACATATGTCATGCGTTCATTGTCGTAAGCAGCTAGCTTATGTTGATCCTTGAGCAGGATGTTAACTCCTATCTCTTATGATAGTCTAACATTATCTTAACACAATTCTACACACATGCACCATGTAAGATATGGAGAATTGTGTTTCCCTGTCCAGTAGTCATCAATATTCGTTTTCTCTCCAGTGCAGAAACATGAAATTTCCAGATTTATCCAACGTTTTAGGCAGAGGGATCTCCCTTGCAAAACATCCATTAGAAAGCCACAACTCTTGCCCGAGTCTCTCACATATATATAGCGTCCCAGACCCAAAGTATGCTTGCAGTGGGAAGAGAAATGGAGGAATTAGGAATAGTTGTGTGCAGTACATAATGTAAGTTTGAATGGACGGCATGTCGTTCTTCACACAGCAGCCAGAGGAGGAGAAGAAGTGTGGACTCACCACAAGCCATGATCCAAGCGACTTACCAGGTCGACACAAACAGCACATGGAGCACCGCGGACCTGGATACTGCTCTGGCCTCAGGATATAGTTCGTCTTGCACTGGAAACCTCTGTCCCTTCGGAGCCACCCATCCATTGATGGGAGTATCCCGCAACGAATCAACATTTGATGGTACAGTGGTGTTCTCTTGAACTTGGCATTCTGCGTCAAGAATTTGTGTATCGCTCTTGCTTTATTTTATCTTAACTTTATTTTTTCCTCTTACTTACTTTGTGTATATAACTGTATATACACTGTAGTGTTAACTGTGTTAACTGTAGTGTTACATTTTTTTCTCCGTTTCTTCCTTTCTTGTTCATTCAATTTTTTCTTTCTTTCGTAGGTTAGCAATGGCAAGTTGGAATATATGGTACTTGTGCCAAAACTTTTACCGTTGAAAAATAAAGATTCAGTGTCACTCTCTCTCTCTCTCTCTCTCTCTCTCTCACATGTCTTGGGAGTGGGGTGGGGGGGGGGGGGGGTCGTAGTCAGCAGAAAAGTGTACAGGGAAAACCATAAGTATAGGGCTACCAGCCATGTGAAAAATAGGAGCCCGAATATTTTCTGATAGCCCAAACAGTTTTGTTACAGCTTGTGTGTGTGTGTGTGTGTGTGTGTGTGTGTGTGTGTGTGTGTGTGTGTGTGTGTGTGTGTGTGTGTGTGTGTGTGTGTGTGTGTGTGCGCGCGCGCCAATGACACAGGAACCCTTTGCTAGGCTTTGTGTGAGTACCGCGTTTGGTAAACATTGAACTTTGTTGATGTTGTCTTGCAAAATTCACTGGCCATTTGGGCTATGAAAAGCGCAATATTGGTTCACTCAACATGAAATCTTGCATTTGGCAACAGTCGAGTACTTTTGGTCCTCCCTGAGTATACCATCAACAGTCAGCTTTAGGTTTGTTTGTCTGTTTGTTTTGAGGCTGGTGTCTGTTTTGATTTGCCATTTATTTCTCTTTTTTTTTCTTCTTTTTTTTGTTTGTTTGCTCTGTTGTTGTTCTTTATTGCTTACCATGGTCCATCCTGACTATTTTTTATAAGAATTGATCACGTGTTGCACATTTGATTCACATTCCTCCACTGTGTCTCGCAGCTGACTACGACCTGTGTAGCAGCGATCGCCACAACAACTGTCACAACCCATCCACCGACTGCTACAGTGAAAGCGGCGCCTTTAACTGTACGTGTCGTCAGGGTTACCGGCGCTGGGATCTGTCTGATACAGCTTGTGAAGGTACAGGCTGCATCGCATGATAGTAGTATTGCTGTGGCTTGTGCTGTGAAGGTACAGGCTGCATCGCATGATAGTAGTATTGCTGTGGCTTGTGCTGTGAAGGTACAGGCTGCATCGCATGATAGTAGTATTGCTGTGGCTTGTGCTGTGAAGGTACAGGCTGCATCGCATGATAGTAGTATTGCTGTGGCTTGTGCTGTGAAGGTACAGGCTGCATCGCATGATAGTAGTATTGCTGTGGCTTGTGCTGTGCATTTTCAAAAGCAGTAAAATCATATGCTGCCTTTATATTTGAAACTTACTGCGTGTAAGTTTGACCTACTGTTTGATTTAAAAGAATGAAACATGAGAGACAGACAGAAAATTTAGGGCGTCGCTTGCCAGATCAGACTTGAGAGGATCTTTCTAGAAAAAAAAGTAAAGAGAAAAACCAGTAACTTTGTATAACTGTGACATTGACTGTAAAAAAAAAAAAAAAAAAACTTTAAAAAAAATTCAGTGTTCCAGTTTAATGTCCACTTTTGCGGCACATTTGTGCTTCATGAAAACAGCTGATGGTTATTGCGTGAAGAAATACAGCTAAACAGGTGAAGAGGAAGAAGAAAGGTTGCTGTGTCTGGCACTGCCACTTGTTAAACATGCTACATGTAATTCCATTTCCGCTAAGCCAACTTATCAGCTGTGAGTCCAAAGATTATTTTTTCCATTTTTATACCTGCTTTTCATGTGTAATAAAGTTATTTTGATTTTGAATTTGAATTACTAATCAGTAGAGCTAGAGTTCTTGTTAATCTGATCTGCTGTATGTATAAACATCAGTGTTCTCTGTTATTCGTTTCCCACAGATGTGGACGAGTGTGACGTGTACAACATTACATACAATTGCGGAGTGGATGGTGCGACCTGTCACAATACAATTGGGTCATATTATTGCACCTGTCCCACCACTCATCACTGGAATGGATCAGTCTGTGAAAGTATGTTATGGAACAATCAACATTTTCTTGCCATTCATCTGTTTATGCTGGGATCAACAGTGCAAATGCAGTAACCGTTTCTGAGGTGTTTGTGTGAAGAACTGCTGATGTAAATTGATAATAATAATAATAGTAACTTAAATGTCCCACATGGGGAAACTTGACTTTGGCCAGTACCTTGGTCATGCAAGCAGTACAATGCACAGTATGTATTTATAACCTTTCTGATGTATTGTCAGTAATTTCTCTTTCATAATGGTTATACATGTGGGTTTTTTTTTTTTTTTTTTTTGCTGTCCCAACTCTTTGCCAGCTCCAGTGGTGTTCCTCCCAGGTCATGGGTGGAACCCACGGAGGACTCGGAACCTGGGACAATTTTTATTATGCATGATGATGGAGATGAGGATGATAGTAAGATGATGCTATGGAGGTCCAAGTGGTTTGGGACTGCGGGACAGGGCCGCATTCCACGCTTCCTGTCATAAATATCCCGGCGTTTAACCAGGCCCGGGAACTACGGCACCTGCAACAGCCTCCCCATCGGGCCCATAGCACACCCGCTCTGGGTAGGAGCCGACCTAGGTAGGAAAAATCCCGCTTGCCTCGGCTGGGATTCAAACCCTGGTCTCCCGGTCCATGATCCGAAGTGCTAACCACTACACTACGGGGGCCGGTTATACATGTGGGTTTGGTTTTTTTTTTTTAACTTGTGTTCCAACAGTGTACCGATGTCAAGAGACCCCGTGCAAACATGGCGACTGTGTCAACATTGGGGAAACTTCTGGTTTTGCATGTCTGTGAGTACTTTTCACCATTTGCAGAGGTGCAATAAGGTACATATAAGGCTGTTGCTATATAGCATGTACGCTGTCATGTAAATAAATCCATTGTGATCTTATGGTCTTATTTTGAACTCCCATTTGGGGTTGGAACTGACAATCCAAGCATTGAAAGTTCAGTGCTCTACCTGTTTGATCATCCCAGCTCCAAACTGATGCAAAATCTTGACTACTACATATATGTAGAGGTTTTGTTTGTTGTTTGTTGCACCCTCAAAGTCACACCCATGAAGTGGGTGAGTCGTGGCTGTGTGGCAACAGCCTCCATACTGGGCCCATAGCACACCCGCTCTAGGGTAGGAAAAGTCCCACATGCCTCGGCTGGGAATTGCATCCCAGTCCAAGGTCCAAAATTGCTAATCACTCACCACAGCGGCTGGTACATTCATGTAGTTTTGCCTCGAAGCCAAGGAACATGATACAGGTCTTGATAGCCACCTGTGGAAAACATTTTGTAAACTATCGTAAAGCTTTTCAGTTTGAGTTACATGTATAAACACTTTGTGTATGTTTTCACTCTTTAATCAGGGGATTTGGTCTAGTGGTTAAGGCATCCGACTTCAGATCCTGAGCTGCCTGGTTCGAGTCCCCGGTGGGCAGGAATATGGTGGGATTTTTCCTAATCATATCGAGTCAAATCCATGTGCAGACTCGTTTACGGTGCGGTACACACGCACGCACATACATCAAGTATGCGCGCTAAAAATCCCATGTTCATCTTTCGAAGAAGAATAGGCTGTGGCTGGTGTCATGGTAAACAGAAATACTGTCGCACGCACCAGAGTGAATAGCAGGGTGGAGGTTTGCACATAAAGTAGCGCTTAGCGGCAGCAGGCTTTCACTGCTTCGTCCTCCAGCCCTGCGGCGCCGTGAGCATATCAGCAGAGATGGATATGTGCGCACAGGAGAAGTCTACCATACCATACCATACCATGCCATAATCTGCAAGCCACTTTCATTTTACAGTCAAACCTGTGTACGGCGGTCACCCAAGGGACTGGGTCAAACTGACCACCTTAGACAGGGTGACCGGGTTATCCAGGGTGTCATGTCAACAGCTAGTGTGTCAGGGGATCCTCTGGAGTGACCAGGTTAGACAGTGGTTTGGCTTATACAGGTGACCGCCTTGGCAGGTTCGACTGTATATCATTGACATTTGATTTCAGTTGCAACTATGGCTGGACTGGACCCAGATGTGATGAAGAGGATGCAGAGGCAGAAAGTAAGTACATGTACTGGACTGACAGGCCATCACAGGTTTTTACTCTCACTCTGTGCTGGGTTTGATCATGAGCTATGGATTGTGGGTGGATGGTTCAGGAAGGGGAATGAGGCATAAAAAGAAACAAAAATTCTTATGTAGGCAGGCTCAGTCTGTGTTGCAAAAGGTCAGGAATAAATTAAGGGTGGGAAGAAAGTTGATTCCAGGTTCCCCAAACATTTCTTGACTTGTTTGTGAGAAGGGGTGCATCTATACAAGCAATGGTAACTTGATTTGACGTCTTGAAGTCTTTTAAAAAAAACAAAATATGAAAAAGGTGCCTTAGCACTTATTAAACCTATGACACCTAAGCTGTTTCTCCAGGAAATGGTAGAGTTGTGTTTCTTCCATTCAGCAAATACACAGTCATAGTGTTTTGTGCAGAAATGGAAGATATCGTGATCGGCGTTTCAGCAGGACTTGGAGCGCTGTGTCTTGTGTTGATCATCATCATCATCATACTCTGTGTCGTTCGCTCACGGTCAGTGGTAGTGAAAATATCTCATCTATGAAGTGTTGTCGTACTTGTGCTTGTAAGGCCACACTGTGACCCAGAATAAGGTTCAGGTACAAGTTTTGTGACTTTGTGTGTGTGTGTGTGTGTGTGTGTGTGTGTGTGTGTGTGTGTGTGTGTGTGTGTGTGTGCAAGTTCTCAATATATTAACTGAAAATTTTTAGAAAGTTCACACACGACCTTTTTTTTATTTTCAGAAAAAAATCTGGGTGATATTGTGACTTTACGTGTTATCTTCATGTACCTTTAGGTGTTTTTGATGGTTTAGGTTAGAACAGTTTGAAGTATTGATCTACATGTTTATTGAGTTTTAGCTGTGCACATCTTTTACAGAATAATTGTTTGTACATGTACCAACCAGCAGCAGAATTTGCTTACCAGAAATCAATTGTTCTCTCTCTGCAAATATTTTGCACTTTTTCAGTTGCTATTTTGAGGTGTAGTTTCTTAATGTTGTGCTGTGGGATGTGTGTAGTTCAGGGCTACATGTATTAATGTTGTCTTCTCCTGTCAGTTGTACTTGTAAAGTAAGTCTTTTGAGGTACTGTGACCGTGATCTGGCGTTAAGTGGTAACCCCATGCAACCAAAAATGTAGCATTTGTGTGAAACATACAAATACAATATTTAGGGCTCTGAAAAAGTTTTTTTTTTCTTTCTTTTTTTCTATAATAAACAGGGTGTTTGGTGTGGAAGGCAAGTTTGGAAATGTGTGGGCGTTAATGAAATTCTTGCTCTTCAGGTGGTGTGGGAAGTCAAGACGAACAGATTGTGATATGACAGTACTGTACTACTATCAAGAGCAACAATACTATGAATGTGTAACCTGATGCTGCAGTTAAATCAGGCTGGGGAATTGCTGAAGGGGGAAAAAAACTGAAACGTAGGCTGGGGTGTAGAGACGGCGTTCTGCTGGGGGAACACAGGAACAATGCCCCACGTAACAGAACATATTTTAGCAGTTTTAAAGGCATTTAGTAGCCTCTTCTGAAACCCAATGTAAGATACTGCCTTGACATGCAGGTCTTTAAAAATGAAGTTACACTGTCCCATATGGGATACACGACACATGATACATGACTGTGTGTGAAACCTTCTTCCTTCTTTGTGTTCTTTGGCTGAAACTTAGATTTTGGGGGCGGAAAGGATAGGAAGTTTGGGTGAAAACTACCAAATGACTGACAATTCTCCAGCCTGTTACATGTTCTACAAAGCCATAGCCATCACCTCTAAATGACTGACAATTCCCCAGCCTGTTAGGTGTTCTACAAAGCCATAGCCATCACCTCTAACGCATGACCACATTCTATCCACAGGCGGAAGGGAGGTCAGTCCATGTATAATGGATCCTACCACATACCTCGACCACGTATCAAAGATGAGGATGGAACAGAAATGGTAGATCTCTCTCAGAATGGGCTTGGGGTTGTTTTGCATGATGAGTTTAGTCGCGAGATTAAGGTTTGTGCATGTGGTTTGCCTCTGTAGATTGCGTGGTTCCCTGCCTGGCTTGTGTTTGTGTGGCTATATCGAACCCAGGTTTGTACTGCTTGTGAATCAGTTATTCTGGCAAATGTATTCTGATTACCCTTGTAATACTGTGTCTGATTGTTGGTCATTTTTAATTATCATCATTATTTATTCATAGAGCATGTTCATCTTCAGTGTATGCTCTAAGCGCCAAACAAGGGAAAATCATTAAATGGTATTAATGAGAAATTTATTATGATAACTACAAAACAAGTGAGAAACAAATGAGCTTGTACAGAGAATTCAAACAAACAAAATTTCAAAACAGATGAAATTTGTTGTACAGTAGAACCTCTTTTGGGTGACCATCCCTTTGAGAGACCGCCTGCATGTGAAGACCAATGTTACAATGATACTGGGTTGCACTTCTTCACCGTCTGAAGCTTCTTTTGGGTGACCACCTCTCTTTTAAGACCACTCCTATCTGTCCAATGGAGTGGTCGCCCAAAAGAAGTTGTACTGTACATATATATTTTGGTTGTGCCAATAAGTTGAGATCTTTGAGCTATGGCTCAAAATTTTATTCTCCACGGCCTAGGGCACGGGATAAGGAATAGTTATTTGTGCATGCTTTGGAAGTTATCTTGTCTAAATATGCAGTTTGTGTGCAAGTTTGTAGAGCAAGATGAAATATTGTTGGTTGCAGTGTCACACCAGTGAATATCAAATGCATGAGAATTACAGTTTTCAAGCAAAAGAAAACTGCAACACTTGGCCTTCGTAACTCAGTTCAGGTCCATGTTGCAGTTATTCTCAGATAAGAGAGAGAACATTCCTGTTAGTCCAGTGTGAAGTTTATATAGCAGATTTAATGCATGCATTTAAAGTGCACCCCTCACTAAACCTGATATTGAAATAGATATACTAGTACCTGGAATTTTTTTTTTTTTTTTTTTTTGCTGCCACAACTCTTTGCCGGCTCCAGTGGTATTCCTCCCTGGTAATGGATGGAATCCACGGAGGGCTCGGAAGCTGGGGCAATTTTTATGGATGAGGATGACGGTAAGATGATGGTCTGTGTGGTTTGGGATTGTGGGACAGGGCCGCATTCCATGCTTCCATTTCTAAAATATCCCGGCATTAACCAGGCCCGGGAACTACGGCACCTGCGGTGCCGGCCGTGTAATCATCCACATCATAAGACGTGTCATACCAAGGGAAGCACCCCCAAAGTCGCACCTGTGAAGTGGGTGAATCTCGGCCGTGTGGCAACAGCCTCCCCACTGGGCCCATAGCACACCCGCTCTGGGTAGGAGCCGACCTAGGTAGGAAAAATCCCGCTTGCCTCGGCTGGGACTCGAACCCAGGTCTCCTGGTCCATGGTCCGAAGTGCTAACCACTACACTACGGGGGCCGGTATTTTTACATTTCTTAACACCACCAAGTGGCTTTTATTAACCCTACTAACCTGTTCACGCCTCCTGTTCTATTCTATTCTGTTCCACTGCCATTTCCCCACCTGTCTCAACAATACTAGATCCATGTTAGGACGTAAGATAAGAGTACATGTAGTCTTACGCAAGACTACTCTGATCTTACTGTACTGGCATGTACTAGATCACTTTCGATGATGTATATGATACTTTAGTAATCCCTTGAGAGGAAAATTGCAAGATGCTATTAATGTTACGGATGTAATACAGGTATTGTCTTGTACATGTACTGGTGCATCTGTTTAATATGCCAGTAGCACAAGCTTTGGTTTGCTTTTGTAAGTTTTCTTGCGGCTTTCTTACATTTTGATGTGGTTTGTGTGTACACGTATTCTTTCCTTGAGTCGCTGCCACAGTGCTACGGTTTGTCTCTCATACATGTTGTTATGCTTGATGAAGTTTCAGCAGCTGCTTGTTCTAATGCTTGTAGATAACATAAGAGTAGTGGTGATTCTGTAGATTCTTCAGCACTAAGGCTCAAAGGAGACATTTTTATTCAAACAAACAGGGAGAACAGTTCAAAACACGATCCGGAAAACTTTGGTAAAAGACAGGTTGTAGTCGCATGTCACGCAAGAAACACTATAAAACACCATGTTCGGTGTTTGTTTAGACTAAAAACACTCCTGTTTGACGTCGGCTTAAGGCTTATGACACATGGGAGACGTTTTTATTCGAACAAACATGGAGAACAGCTCAAAACACGCTCCAGAAAAATTAGGGCAAAGGTATGTTGTATCCACGTCACACGAGAAACACAGAAAACGCCATGTTCGCTGTCTGTTCGGACTAAAAACACTTTTCTGTCACACTGGCCTACGGGAAGAGTTCAGTTTCTGACGATTTCCTTTATGAAAATTGTCCTGCTATATGTATGATTTTATATATGTACATACCTGTACAAGGAACAGTGCGGGATAGTCATGCTTAAAAAAAAAAAAGAAAAAAAAAAAGGCTAAACTTTATAAGTTCACAGATAGTAAACACGGTTTTGAAGTAAGGTGTAAAGGTGGCAGTCATAAATAACCTTACATATCGTTTTAGGTGTTGTTTCGTGTGCCGGTCATAGAATTATGATTGTCATTATAACATAATTTATGGCAGACTACCAGTAAATCTGGTTCTAGTTAAATATTGGTTGTACATGTATGTATGAACTTTATTTGGGTAGTAAAAACCACAAAAGTAAGGCCTAAATTTGACTAGTAACTAATTATTTTTTTAACTGTGCTTTGTGCTGTAGTTCCACACCTTCTAGATCAGATATTTGTCATTCTGAATTCTCCAAGCAGTTCACAAAATTTTTAAAAAGAAGAAAAAAAACCAACTTCCATATTCTTCTGTTACCTTACTATTTTGAAGGAAAGAACTCAATGCTTCCTGACTGTCTGTTCATACGTTTGTGCACAGAGTGATAATTTCAAACCAACTCTTCCTCTTTCTTCTTTCAGTCGCGCCAAGACTCTATGCATAAATACACGGACTTTCGACGTAGCGGGGCACCCAAGGTAGACGAGCCACCAGCAGGAGACAGAAGGAGTGGCTCCGGGATGCAGCAGTACACCAACCCCGTGTTTACACGAGATGAACAGGCTGTCAATGATAGGTTGTGAGGACATAGTTTTGTGCCTGCACCCATTTCTTCTGGTGTTTGCATTTTTTTTTTTTTTTTTTTGGGGGGGGGGGGGTGTTAATGCCTGCTGGTGGGCAGGAATGGCTATCCAGTTCAGCCGAGGTTTGATATGCGTAAGAAGTAAAGATAAAGATAACTTTATTAATCCCATTGTAGGGAAATTTCTTTGGTACAGGCTCTCACAAACATAAGCATGAATAATTTAAGTTAGCTAGACATGCATCTTGTCGCATCAGGGGGTAATTACAATACTGATATACAAAACCTGGAAACAAAAACAAAATTAATTGGTCAATCAATCAATAATCCCATATAATGATAACTAATAGTGCATAACAACAACAACAAAGAAAAAATGCTGGTGGTAGTGGCATAGTGATCTTTTACGTTAATTTTATATTGGAGACCAGATTGTTTTAAACCCTGACCACCTCTGGTAAGAAAGAGCATCTGAACCTCTCTGTACTGCAGGAAGACATGAGCAGCCTGTTACTGACTTAACTCTTCTGTGCTTCAGAGAGGTTGTTCAGTAGACCAACAACCGGCTGCCCCATATCAAAATTTAATTACGGTTTGACTGGCAAATCATGGATGCCGACCATCAGACTTTAAGGGTTGATAGTGTGATTGGGCGTATAGAGGATGGTGGTGAATCAATACTCACCAGTGGTGTTTTGGATATCCTGCGACAGAGATTTTTCATTAAAATAAAAAAAAAAGAAATAAGAAATCAGCACCCCAAATAATGTAATGTAAATGTGTGTCACTGGTTTGAACTTGTGAGGAACAATTTTGTTGAAATTGATGGTGCTGAACATCGGGAACTTGCCTCACATGCAGTCCCCCTACATTTGTCATGACACTTCCATTGTTCTGGTCATTGTTGACACCTTTTGTGGCTGTTCCTGAAAATGACCCATATCTGTAATATCTTTTTGTATGATGTCGATTGTTTTCCGAGGCAAAAAAGCCTAGTGCATTTTCCAAATGTCAGTTGGGGGGTGGGGGGGGGGGGGAAGGGAGGGGGTGACAACAACAAACAACCCAGACAGGCTGCTGTACAAAATAAAATGTTGGTTTCTTCAGCCATTCATTTCTGTGACTTTAAACATCATGTACAAAGCTGTCAGACCATCCACAGATGAATGGAGATGTTTTTATTATACCTGTAGAAGCATGTACATGTAGATCTATTTTTTGTGCGTTTTCATAAAATGAGATGATCTTGATACATTCCTTGTTCAGTTACATTCCCACATCCGAGACTTTGCATTTTGAGATATACAGAAAAATCCTGGGATAGAATTCCATAATTGATTGCCATAATGACATTGACTGACCATTCCATGATTGACCACTTTGTCCAGTGCTTCTAGTGTGCTCGATCTTTCAGTGAATTAGCAAGGGTGGGTGGGTGTTTGGGAATTTAACGTCCTTTTCCACCTTGTAAAGGTGATATCAAAGACGGGGCAATGAGGAAAAGGCCAGCACAAATATTTGGCCCCAGCCGGGATTCGAACTCATGACCCAAGCATTCAGTGAATTAACAAGAAACTATGAATTGATGATGATGATGGTGGATACATTATACATTCGCTCATGTGTCTTTTGTCGTATTGTTAAAGAGTGCCTAGACAAGGGTTCATGTGTCTTTGTTGTACACTGTATTGCTAATTAGTGCCTAGACAAGGATCGAGCTATGGCTATATGGATTTTTACTACCTGGTCTCCCTGCTCAGCATCTTTGATGTTTTCCCAACAACCCAATCCAATTTTCAGTCCAGCAAGAGAGAAACAGTTATTCTGTCAAATGGTTTTAGGGCCTTTGTGCTTCTCAGTTCCATGGCATAACTATTGATGGTACAGTGCAGTAATGCCGGGTAGTCATGGTTTTGCTGCTTCTTTTTTTTTCAACAAATTCCTGTCATCCTTGTCATCTGATAAAACACATGCTTTCATTGCCTTTGATCTTGTCAAATTATTTGTCATCAGAATGATTCACAGAATACAATTTAGCTCAATGACCTTATCAAATTATGTCTCATCAGAATGTTTCACTTAATACAATTTTACTTGTTACAAGAATCTATCTTGTCCTTGTGACAGTCACCTTCATTGATTTTTTAGCAGCGGTCTTTTGACAGCTGGTGTTTTCTCGCTTTTAGTGCTGTCCACGCTAGATTTCTTTGTCCCTGTGTGTGATTTGGTCATTATTTGTATCTGCCACCCCCTGGTGGGGAGGATGAAGCTGCTAGAGACAGCTGAGGAAGATAATGCATATAATGTGTATATATATATATATATATACTCTTACACAAAAATATACCATATGTCTGTTATTATATGTACATGCATATCATTAGTAAGAACCAAGTACGAGGCCTGGTACAGACACAGCTCTGAAACAAAGGTAGATAATCTTCATGTTTGTTATGTCTGCAGTGGAAATTGTCTGCCTTGGTCTTAGATAAAAGCTTGGTTACAATTATTACTGGATACAAAGTGCACAAAGGCAGTTGAAATTTGTTTTAACTCCTCAACAAATGAGTGTACGATTTAGGAAAGAGATTTTGTTTGCAATTTGTCAATTATCATTTAACCCAGTTCTTATCGAAAAGTCACATATTTTCATATCATTTCCTTCCAACAGGTTAGTAAGAAATATGTTAAAAAAACTACCCAAAAAAAAAGAAGAAAAAAAAGAAAAAGAACAACAACAACAAAAATCCCTGCAAAAACCACTAAGTTATTAACTGATTTCATGTTGAGAGTTGGTGACTGTTGTTGTCACGATGTGTCAGTGAGCTTAGCTGCTGTTATTTTTCCTGTTTTTGTTTATACAGGGATGGATAAGGAGTGATTGAGATAGATAAAGTGGTAGGCATGGGAACATACATTTCATGACATGCCAGTCAACATGTATTCACTAAAACGTGTTTGGGTAACATTATCGATCACTGGAGTACAACAAAAACTGCTTTATGGGTTTTTTTGTTGTTTTTTTCAGCACCACTGTCGGTGTTATGTTACAATGTGCTGCCATCACATATCCACTGTTGCAGAATGAAAATATATTGTTGTTCTGACATGCATCTCCTGGTGAGTCTTGTAAATGTTTCAAGTTGGTGCTGCAACTACCATTCAACTGGTGAAGGTGGTGTGTGTACATGTATATAATTTGTACATGTCCATCAGTCTTCAAAATTCAACATATCAGTAGAAAGGGTTTGTAAGTGCTTTTGTACATAGCTTACATTGTAGACTTGTTCAGCGCCTTTTACCAAATTGTCTATAGATCAGTTTGGGTGTGTGATGTAGGGTAAAAACAACAAAAACTGTACAAGTCTGTTAGCTCACTTTTTTTTCTGACAGAAATCAGCACCATGAAAATAAACATTTTGTGTTTTATGTGTCTTGTACGTTTGTCTTTTTTTCCACTGCGAACTTCTGGTAGATCCTGAAGGTTTCCAAGTTCAATCTCAAAACCTTCGGTGAGCGCTCTTTCAGTTTCTGTGCCCCCCCAGGTATGGAATTCTCTGCCTCCCTCCCTTAGGAACACCCAGACCTTCCCACAGTTTAAATCAAAACTAAAGACTTATCTATTCAAGACAGCATATGATCTGTAGTATCATCTAACCCCCCCCCCCCCCCCCCCACAATTAGTGTTTCATGTATGCGTGAGAATGTGTGTGTGTAGCGCACTGAGTGCTCTTTGAGCAGACTACTAGCGCTTTATAAGAGCTATTATTATTATTATTAGATAAGCTTCATTTAAAAAAAAAAAAATGCTTGGTTTGTGGACATTCCATGACCTCCAACTCTGAGTCAAACAAGCTGTATGATTTTTGTTTCAACAAAATCAAACAGCACAGTGAATTTCACACAAAGGAACAGGACATCTTGTCAGGTGATAGTTTTCCCCAGGTTTATTGAAATGTCTACATTGGTGTGAATGCAAAATATGGTACACAATGTAATGATTCCATTTGTCCACTGTATCAAGGGATCTTGAATGATGAAAAGTGGCAACGTGCAACCACAGTCACACAGCGCCACTACACAAAACGGACATTAAACATGGCAATGATTCCAAACTTACGTGCTTTTACATATAAATGTGCACAAACATGCACCTTCCAATACACAGCCACTGATAGTGACATCATGTATGAATCAGTATGTGAACTTACGTCTATCCCCTATCAAAATCCTTGTCGAACAGACGTCACTGTACATGCACAAATAGATACTGAATACAAAAATGTGAGCAGATGGCCCATAACCAACCCCGCCCCAAGCACAGACATGATACAATTAACAAACCAGCAAAAGAATTTCTGGGGAAAAAAATCTTGCTTCATAGGAAGAATTGCCCCCGAAATGTTGGTATTTACATTCAACATGAAAGACTAAACTTAGATGGTGAAAAAGTAAAATATAAACGGGATAGCTGCTTATGGTTGAGCCAAGGATATCCAGCGTATCTGCCGTAGGCAGGAGCATCCCCTACGACCAGTTCCGTGTCCATTTAGCTTCATAATGGCTATCTCTAGACTTGGCAAACGTAAAGATGCCCAACACCATAAACCTCTTTATGCATTTAGGGTGTTCATACATAGAAGCAACTTGAAATATACTTGATGATTAAGACACCGGTCAAAATAAAAACCCATGATCCAAGACAATGGTAAAATTGGACTAAAAACGAAATACAAACTGACCCCAGGGAAGTGGGAAATGACATGGTTCACAAGACAACAAGACAAACTAGAACGAGCAAGCACACTGACATTCTAAATAAACTTGAATGATGATGGTTACAAAAGTCAACAGCTTACTTCCATCTTCAGCTGAAACTTGGGCCTGACCATACCTCCTGTTTAGTCGACAAAAATATTCACTTGTTCATCAAGCATCAACATTTTAAAGTTACATGAAGCCCCCCCCCCCCCCCCCACCAGAAAAAAACCCAAAAAGAAACTAAAAAAACCATCACATTTATATGACTCCTAGAAAAGAAAATAAGCTTCAACACACCACTCAATCTAAGACAAAAACAAACACTTCACAAAGAGTGTACACGAGATTGCATTGATCAACAAAAATGTTTAAAAATATGTATACATGTACCTTCAATTCTTATGCAGATTATTTGTCAATCACGAATGTGGCACACACGAATCACCACCTTTGTACACTATCTGATACCCACAGACTCCACAAACAAAAGCACGCAAACTAAAAACTGTTACAGTACCAAAAAAGGCGCCGTGGAAATTCTGCTTGAACAAGATCCTATTGTGTTAATAGTCACTCCACCGAGAGGGGAAAATACAAAGTATAAACACATTTTTACATGTATTTACCTGTAAAGAAAGTGCACATCTCCCAATTGTTTTTCATCCTACACCATTAACAAAGTCAAGCATGTCAATCACGTGCACAATGATCCGAAAAGGTGTGCAGTTTTGAAAGTGGAAATTATAAACAAGCAGAGGCAAGAGTCACACGACAGGCCAGTCTACGAAGTGTTTTGTCTCTAAAGGTCAGCCACACCAAAACAATTGTCTTGTGAACAGGGGTTCCCTGTATGTTGGTTGTAACCATTACCACAAAGTAAAAAAGTTACTTCACCAAGAAGTGGCCATACAATCATACAGAGATGATAAAATTTGTACATGTACTGTCATTTGTCACTCCAAATTACACTGTAAAACGCAATCGTTCACTACCACAATCCCGAAGTGTAAAATCTTGGTTATGTCTTTAAATGTATGTACACACAATTCATCACAGTAAAGGCATTTGTACACCCCCCCCCCCCCCCCCCCCCCACACACACCCAATCCCATCCACTTCCACACATGGAAACACTCCTCCCTTTCTGAAATCTCGGCCCCTTGGCTGAAAAAAGAAAAGAAAAAGAGGCCTACTGTAAGAGTAAAACATTATGTATACATGTGCAGCTGCTATGGAAATAAACTGGAAATGCATGACTACAGAACAGACAGATGAATGCACTGGTCAATATGCAAACTGGATTCAGTCCTTACTGTACATCCCAAAGTGTGCATTGTGGTCTCTGTCAGAAAATCAGTAAATGAAGGCCATAGGTATTGCTAAGCGAGTGAGTGTGTGTATGTGAATGAACAGGTGTGTGCATGTGTAAAACTTAACACAAAACTCGTTTACAGGTGACGACTCAAGTCGACTGTCTCCACACGCGTGTGCGTGAGTTTTTAGGGCTCAAGCAAGCCAGAAAGACTAATTCGGGGCTAGTCTCCATACGCAAGTGCTCATCACAACCCTAACAGCCTTCTGTCACTGCAGAGCCTTCCTCAGTACATAGTATTCTAGTGTCAGCGTTGTGGACTTTTTGCGGCTTGTTTGGCATACGCATCATATTACCCTCACTCTCACTCCATAATACCAGTAACATAACCATCCTGTTCTTACCAAAATCACATTTTGCCCTGAAGTATTCTGCATCATCAAGCTTCATGTTACACACGTTTTGTGTGAGTGAACGAATCATGATGCCCAATTTTCTAGAAACACCAACTCCCCAACCGTCAAATCTATCAACACCCCTGAGCACAATGACTGCACATACACCAAAACGATGATATACACAAGTAAACAGTGTAATAGTCCTTTTTATCACATACATGTACACATACACTCACCAGCCGCCAGCCCAATGCCAAACCTGTGACATTACCTTGATGCATGTTGTAACTCTTTATTTGCCGACTACCTTGAGATGTCCTGAAATATATGTGACCCACTGTCCCAGAAAAACTGCGTCACAGATGGAAGTAGTTTTTGTACGTAGATACCAAACCCCAAACAGATGCTTTCAAGACAGTGCGATGTGCATGAGCGGTTTAAAGTTTGCAAATTTCAATTTCATGCCCTGAAATAAAACCAAAACAAATAGTTTACAAGCAGTGTGTGCAAGTTTTCCGGTTTGCAAATTTCGATTCCGATCACTGACTACAGGCAGTGCATGCAGTTTCCATATTTGCGAAAGTTTCGAAATGGCCAAAAAATTTTACGGCGAGATACTTTGTTCCATTTTCTCAACCACAGAAGTTTGAAAACATGATCATAATGCATCTGACGTAAAAGTCCGTGGCTGACTCGCAGCAATTAAGACCATCAACGTAGGTTAGAGGCCAGAAGACGACAAGGCGAGATTGTTACTGGGCCCGGCTGTTGCGTGCGGTTTCACAACACTTGTTCACGTGCGCCTCAAACTCTTCTTTGGACATGGTATCATCTGCCTGGATTTTGCACACGGGGCATAGGCGACCGAAATGTGAGACGATGTGTTCGGCAAACTCAGCGTCACTCATGGTGGCAATGTGCATCTCGCAAACGGGACAGATCTTCATCCCCTCTCCAATAGCATCCATGAATCTGAAGAAGACAAGGGTCAAGGTCAAGAAGAACTTTTTATTTACCAAATGATGACAAGTTACAAAGGATTAAAACCAATTTTTTTAAAAGTACAAAACTGGGAAAAACATGTTTTTCTTGGTGTGTGTGCAAATCAGTTTTGAAGACTTGCACAAGACCACATAAATGTGTCGACACAATGAATACATCAGTAGTACTATGTCATTTGCACAAATGAATCAGTAGTAAATGTACATGTTGCATAAATACATCAGTAGTACTACGTCATTAGTACGACTGCATGGGACCATGCGAGCGTTACAAACAATATATATACGTCTGCTGGTGCTGTAGTGACTGTGTGTTTGGTATTGCGGTCACCAACAATTTTCAGCAATAACTTTTACAGCGCCTTTTTAGTACACCTATCAAAAAGAACAAGTTTATCTTGTTTTTAGTGACCTCATTTATTTCATGACAGTGGAGGTTCTCAGTTTCTCTGTTTTGTTGTTTGTTTGTTTTTCAGCATGTGATTTTTCTGTGAAATTGCAAGCAGGAACCTTATAGTTTCGAAATTAATAATAATAATAATAATAATGAGTATTGTATAGGCGCTTCACCCAATTTCATGAATCGGCTCAAAGCGAACTGAACCCAACACGCACGCTCACGTGAATCGCACGCATTCTCTCACACACTGGACATAAACACATTAGTCATTACAATCACGTGGTGCAAAGGGTCAGCTCAGCTATTTAAATTTCAGAATTTAGAATTGCATTTATTTTTTACATTGGGTGGGCTGAACATTTCCAAAGCAGAAGAGGAGGAAGCCAGAGTCAGAGTACCCGTACCCTGAATGAACAGTGCCACATACGAGAAGGAAAAATTCCTTGCCCATTAGCCTATAACATACCTCTGAAGAGCCTCAAATGACAATAACGTACAAGGTAACTGACATGCACTCTTAGAACCTTCATGAGAAAGCAAGAAACAGTGATGTTGGTGAATGATGTCTAAGTGTTATTTTGGAATTGCGTATTAAATTCTCTTACAGGATTTGCAAGGTTCACAAAAAAAGCAGTTAAAATGTTGATCGATTTTCGCTCATTTCAATTATACCGTGAAAAAACAGACTCGAAGGGACTGAGAACCCCAAATGTCATGAAATAAATCAGTCACTAAGACCGGTTCGACTTTTTCCTCTTTGAGGTATACGAAAGAGGCTCCACAAAAAGTTACCGCGGAAAATCATTGGCGACTGCAATACCAACAGTCATTTGTATTATTGTGTGGGATCATGCAAATGTGTCCCAACAATAAAAACGTGAGAACTTAGTCACTTGTATGATGCGTATAATGGGGTGAAACTCTACATGGTGCTTTGTAGATCACGGTGTATTGTGCACAAATAAAATGAGACGAAAGTAAGGAGCATACAAGGCTTAAAACAAAAAAAATAAATAAAAAAATGATAAATATATATATATAGAACAGGAACAAAGGTGTCGCTAAAGCCAAAAACATGCGCTCAATCAGGTTAATTTGAAAGTAGGGGAAGTAAGTAAAGCTGAGAGCGCTCCCTATATCTAGGAGATGTGTGCGTTGTATGCCACTGGACAAGTCCACCTTGCCCTATTTTGGCTACAAGCCACAGTGGAGATGGTGGGGTGGAGGGGGGGGGGGGATCTACCATCCTACTGCTGAAAGGTCTAACAGAACTAAGGGCATCTCACCATTCATAGGGCCCCCATTCCCCTCCCACCGGGAGGAAAATGGTCCATACAACCAAGGCCATATGAACTGGTGATTTTAGACGCTCACGACCATGGTGTATATATATATATTTAGAGAGAGAGGTAGCGCTCTTGGCTTTACTTACTTCCCCTGTAAACATATATGTATATAAGTGAAATATGAGATCAAAATCTGTTGGAATCTCTGCATAGTACAATGCAGGTGGATTTTTAAAAGTATTTTAGGGCAGCGGTAGCAATGATCACATCTGCAAAAGACACAAATGTGGGAAATACGTGGTGCAAGAAGCACAACATGCACTTTGATTTCAGTGACGCAAGCAGACCTGGCAATCACGAATACAAATCCAAAATACAAACTGACAAGGTAAAAAACAAAAGACCAAAAGGTTAAAATGAAAAGGTGCGTATAAAACTTGAGCACTCACAGAAAAACAATGGTATAAGCAGAGGAAACAAAATACTGGTGCAGCAGCAAGCATGAACACAACTGACAGAACTGAGTACCAAAGCAGCACATCGTGACATGTATCCCTAACTCCCCTGACTTTTTTTTTATTTAGTGGGTTTTTTTTTGGTTTTTTTTTTTTGTCCTGCTTTCATATTGAACCTAATCAGCTTGTTAAATATTATTTGAATCACTTTATAGAAATTGAACCTCTCACTTTTGAACCTTTTACTTTTAATGCTGCTTTAGAAAGCAGCCGCCCCCCCCCCCCCCCCCCCCCCCAACAAAAAATCAAGAAAATGATGTGCTGATAAAAAAAGAAAAGAAAAAAAGAGAGAACCTACAACTCAAACTGAGAAACATGCCTGTTACCTTCCACTCTGGCTACACACTCTGCTGTAATAAAATATCATGCATGTCAGTCGGTCAGTCGCATTGCACTATCGCTATCGCTGTCACCGCCTCTAACAACACCCTGCACCTGTTGCAGTTGCCAAGAACTTTCTTCTCTTCAAAGATACTCTGGAAATTGCTTCTGCATGTTTTGGGTGGGGGAAAAACCAAAAACCTTCACCGCACATCGTGGCTAGGCTGAGTTTGACAACTTGGCAACTGCAACCCAAATGCACTATACCACTAAACTAACAGGCTGCAATATGCAAAAAGTCTTGCAGGGAAAAAAAAAAACAATTCATACCACTAAACAGATGACCAAGTTCACATTAAAGCAGTTTACAGGGTTTTTTTTCACAACTAAAGCAACAGCAAAAAATATAAAGCTTCAACTCTCCATGGTAAAGAGAGGTGCACAAAAAACTGACAGAACACTAGGACTACGACTGTCTGGACCGTTCATTTTTTACACAACCAGTTTCCTAAGCAAGCAACAGCAAAGCCAGTAAAATGTGAAGCTTTAACTCTTTGACGACGGAGCGCAATTTCCTATAGGAAATCGTGTGTCAGAAATTGCACTCCGTCGTCAAAGAGTTAACACTCCTTGGCAAGTGAGGTGGCAAAAAGGAAACCAAAAGAACGCTATGATCAGCAACATCACACACACAAATGACTAGGATTGTTGAGAAATGGCAGTGCCTCAGCTTCAAATGAAAATCCAATATACACCCAGGTCAACTGGGGGTGGGGGTGCTGGGCTGTGTGGTGCAGGTAAAGACAATATCAAACAGAAGACAAAGTAGAAGTGTACATCAATGCAGCATACAGGAACACAGTAAAGACTACATTAAACAGAAGCAAGCAGAGCTAGAGAGGTGCATGACAAACTGATACAACACTACGACTAGGGCTGGTTGGACTTGATATCTTGGCAATCACTTTCCAAACAAAAGCTACAGCAAAGCAAGTGAACTTCAAAGCTTAAACTCTCCATGGTAAGAGAGGTAAATGAAAAACTGAAATAACACTACGACTAGGACTATTTGGATTGTTCATTTTTCCATACCACATGAATGACTAGGATTGTTCAGATGGCAGTGCCTCAGCTTCAAATCCGAAATAGATCAACTGAGGGTGGGGGTAAAATCATTTCAGGATGACCGTTTCATCTGTACCAGGGATCATCACTATGAGATGCCCGGAAAAACATGTACGTGACATCTGGGCCTTCCAAAATACTCAACAGGTGGCTGTAGGTTCTATAAGTATCAAAAAGCCTGAAACAGCAAAATAGCAAGGCGGTGGAATCAAACAAAAGCATACACTGTGCAAGCAGCAGGATGTAGAAAAACTAAACAACAGGCATGCAACAGGAGAAGTATACGTGTACATGAAGTATGCAAACAGTAGCAGAAATGCACAAGCCATCATACCACAGCACACCAGAGTTAACTAATCACACAGGCGGGTGGCATGATGCCAGCAGTGTGCAACACAGAGGGGGGTAGTCAAAATGGACAGGTGTGTTTCCAGTGCTACTCTGTCTCCAACACAGAGGGGGGTAGTCAAAATGGACAGGTGTGTTTCCAGTGCTACTCTGTCTCCAACACAGAGGGGGGGTAGTCAAAATGGACAGGTGTGTTTCCAGTGCTACTCTGTCTCCAACACAGAGGGGGGGTAGTCAAAATGGACAGGTGTGTTTCCAGTGCTACTCTGTCTCCAACACAGAGGGGGGGGTAGTCAAAATGGACAGGTGTGTTTCCAGTGCTACTCTGTCTCCAACACAGAGGGGGGGTAGTCAAAATGGACAGGTGTGTTTCCAGTGCTAATCTGTCTCCAACACAGAGGGGGGTAGTCAAAATGGACAGGTGTGTTTCCAGTGCTACTCTGTCTCCAACACAGAGGGGGGTAGTCAAAATGGACAGGTGTGTTTCCAGTGCTACTCTGTCTCCAACACAGAGGGGGGGTAGTCAAAATGGACAGGTGTGTTTCCAGTGCTACTCTGTCTCCAACACAGAGGGGGGTAGTCAAAATGGACAGGTGTGTTTCCAGTGCTACTCTGTCTCCAACACAGAGGGGGGGTAGTCAAAATGGACAGGTGTGTTTCCAGTGCTACTCTGTCTCCAACACAGAGGGGGGGTAGTCAAAATGGACAGGGGTGTTTCCAGTGCTACTCTGTCTCCAACACAGAGGGGGGTAGTCAAAATGGACAGGTGTGTTTCCAGTGCTACTCTGTCTCCAACACAGAGGGGGGTAGTCAAAATGGACAGGTGTGTTTCCAGTGCTACTCTGTCTCCAACACAGAGGGGGGGTAGTCAAAATGGACAGGTGTTTCCAGTGCTACTCTGTCTCCTACATATTGATGGTAATTGCTGTGAGTAGCCTCTTGTGTTTCCAAAATAGTAAGTATTCCCTGTGATTTGAAAATACAAGGATCCTTGGGACCCTCTCTCCATATTTTTGAGGGTCCCTTTATAAATTCTGAGGGTCCAGGGTCTTTTGGTATGAAAGTCTGAAAGCCAAACTCAAAACCATTTGTTGTTGCTGTTTACAGAAGTGTTCAAGTAGGGGAGAAGTATGTGAATTGTAGCGTGTCAGCCATAGTAAATCGGCAGGGCGTCCTACCCACACGCTTACCAAACAGAGCATTATGATTGGATAAAAAGTGTCCCAGAGTGCTTAAGCCAGTCAGATTCTGTCTGTTACGCACAATGGCCCAGCAGAAATATGATGCTGCATGAGCCCACTGCTAAAACTTCACAGACTGCTTTTTGTTCATCCAGTTTCCGGGTCAGTGTTGGAAAAATACTGTTTGTCACGGCTAGATGAAAACATGCCTCCCCTGTGATGTGCTTTTCTCAAACTTGTGCATCAATTTGAGTTTAGTGTGCACAAATAGTGATTTCATTTTTAGATGCGAGGGACTGCTTATCAACCAGACGACGACGTAGAAATAACGTGCTACCAAAATGCAAAGGCACTTGCACGTGCATGCTCACTGTCAAAACTTTTAAAGCTTAGTACACGTATACCGGAAACACACACATTTTGACTACCCCCCCCCCCGACAAGCATACTACACTGTGCAAAGATTATAGGCTGACTAACTCATAACACACCACAACCCAAATATATACCAAACAATCCCCCCAAACAAGAAATGCAAGGAGAAACGAAGGCAGTGTATAAAGTGGCAGATTATTACTCAAAAGGAGAGGGAGAAAACAAAACAGGATTTCTGTCATAAAGCAGGCAGAGAGAGAGAGAGCATCCGTTGTAAGCCAAAGCAACCAAGAAGTGAACAAACAGAAGTGCATAACAGGTAACACTCAGAACTGGAAAGACTTCAGACGCTGTCAACATGAGAAGTGGCAGGAAAAGGTTATCTACTATGTACAGGTTTAACTTCATGTAGTTCATTTGTTTTACTTGAAAGTATTAGAAATACTCTGGAGAGACATGTTCCTCTTCCTTAATATAATCAGGCTGGGGAATTGCTGAATGAAAAAAGACTGAAACCTTGGCTGGGGTGCAGCAGTAGTGCACTACTATGAGAGCGCAGGGGCAACGGCCCACTTAAGAAAACAAATTTTGGCATTTAGAAAGGCATTTAGCAACCTCTACAGGCACCCTAAAGTCATATTTATTTAAACTGCCTTGGTACTGACATGCAAGCCTTTAAGTTAAAAAATGAAGTCCCATATAACATTACACACATCATGATACATAAGTGTGTGTGCAACCACTTTCCCCTTCCTCTTCTTTGGCTGAAACTTGGATTTTTCGGGGCTGAAAGGGTAGGAAATTTTGGCTGAAAACTGCCAAATGACTGACAGTTCTCCAGCCTGTATAAAATCAGAAGACTATGTAAAACAAAAATGGCCGGGAACTGAAACTCACAAGTGCCCAGTTGCAAAAGCTCGCCCCTCAGGGGCCAGGTATATTAAAATCTTGGCACTAATCACTGACTAATGGTAGTAATGCCCAAAGTTCAATTTAAAGGGTACCATTTCTGTGCTAACAGGTCGTTCTTGGCTGTTTTCGTGGTTTCTATCGTCACACCACCTAGACACCTGGACAGCGACAGCTGGCACTAGAATTTGAATGTTCGACCACTCGTGCAAACACAACTATCGCACCGCACTGCATCGCACTAAGACCTGTACTAATCATCAAGATAGAGTATTTCGAACATAAAGGCACAAATCACAAGTGAAACTGTTGGCTTAGCAAAGACTGAATTAGCCTGTAGTGCTGTCTACAACACACCTACGCTCCTAAACTGTTATCTCATATAAAGATTTAAAAACCTGAAATTCTGTTTTTCTGCCACTGACGTTCATGAAGTCATCATCCGCTGATCGTCTTTCCAGTTCAAAGTTTATCAACAGATCGGTTGAAACTGCAAGCAAAGGGAATAATAAAATCATAAAATCAGAACTTACCGCTCGTCTTCCTGGTGTTCTGCGGCGGATGGTGCAGATGGCATGGCCCCAGCATAACCGGCACAGTCTTCAAACAGCTGGTCATCTGAAGGAAAAAAACCAATACCGTTCATACACACATCACAGGGGTCTCTCAAACTTCCAAGATCTCACAGACTGATATCAGCAAAGATTCCTTGTGATAAAATCACAAAGAACTAGAAGACAATAATAATAATTGCTTTTATAGCATAGTATCCCAGCAGACACTGGCTCAGAGCGCTCTACAATTACAGTTACACACACACGGAGAAACACACACACACACACACACACACACACACACACACACACACACACTCACACACCTATTACGTGTATCAGCTTACTTCAAAAGTGTGCAATTACAAGCCTGCATATGCTGCGTTGCTAAAAGGATTGATATTATCAGGTAAAATGCGAGTTGCTTATCTTAGATGTTACAACAGCACCTCCATCAGTCCATGTCTTGTTGTTTCGTTCAATCAATTATATTACTTTATCTTTGATAATACAATTGAGGTGTGAATAAATGTAAATAAACGATAATGTGTGGAGCTTACAACAAAGGTAATTACGTTTGCTTTTTTAGAAACAGTGACTGGTAAAGATCGATTGACTGAACATGACTGAAAATGATTCCATCAGAACAATGCACCTACCATTCTCCAAGGCTGCCTGAATTCCAAGCTGTTGTCTCTCTGCAGCCAGGCGTGCCTCGGGAAGAACCTCTGGCAGTAGGGGAGGAGGGAGTCCGCTGCTGATGGGGTTCTCCAAGTTGAAGGGCCGGGCTTCTGATTCTGAGCCAGTCTGGAGGCTTGGCTGAACGTTGCGTGTGTGGTAGCAACAGCTGCAGGCCGCCCTTTCTTCCTCACATGTCTGTTCTTCACTGTACATTTCTTCCTCTGTGGTTGGCCGATAGTAAACAGCAGCTCTGGACAAATCATATTGCTTCAATGAATAAACATTGTCCAAGCAAACTCAGTGATCACACTTTCACAAAATTCATTAACTCCACATCACGGACCGATAACTTAACAAAGGGAAACTTCACTACTATCCAACAAATCTACTACAACACATCCTCCAAGATCCTACATAATCTGCAACAGACCATCAGATTACCAAAGTGAGTTATAAAACAAAGATCCCTCACCCGCGATTTCCGTAAGGATTGCCGTGAACCAGACGTGCCTCCTCACGTTCCAGAGCATTGTAACTGACTGGGGGTGGGGGAGGAGGAGGGGGGCAAGCACCAGCAACGTGCCTTTCCACCTGCACACCAAACACATTCAGACCATACAGCACGTTCAAATTCAATAAAATGTGGTGTTTTGTAGACCTGTGTGATAGCCTGTACAATTACATGATATGTAAATAACTTTCACTGTGAGAAGCAGAAAATCTACAACCAGGGAAGTTACAGCACATTAGACAACATTTTCACTGCTACTGTGAGTACATGTACTTGACAGTGCTTGACATGCAAAGCAAAGTGCACTCTTGCCCCTGGTACCACTCAGTCTTAAGATTTCCTGTTTTTCCAAGTATTCTTCATGATGTTGCAAGTCTCCAACCAACGTCCGAAACTCCAGTGTCTACATAGGTACATTTGCAAATGATTTCATGGAAATGTAAGTGCACATTGATAGAAAGTCAGTTAACAAAGTAGCAAAAAGACTAGCAAAAAATACCAAAACAGAAAAAGAAAAAAATAAGGGCAACCCTGATTGCCTGACCTTTGCATCCCTCATCTCAGTGTAGAGGCCTTCAATATGCTGATCTTTTACAGCTAAACAGTTCTGTAGAAAAACATCACATGACCATACAATAAGCAGCAAATAAAACCAACAAACGAATGGCAAAGAATAACAAGACAGTGACAATTTACACAAATCTGACCCGTTCTCCCCAAATGGCACATCGCATAGAAGCGTTCCCTGCAATACACAGGGCTTAATGGTCCAAGATTTCAGAAGGAAGAAAATGTGTAGCATTTAGCGACGACGTTGCAAAGCCACGATCACACGTCTGCCAAAAAAACTGCATTATGCTAAGCGTGTCCCGGGGCATGCTCCCCCTGGAATTTTTAAAAGATTAGACAAAGATAAATCTGTGCAATTCAGAGTATTTTGGGTGCTTCGGAGGGAAGAATACTTCTTTTGGATGACAAATTTTAGAATTAAACTAAATCTGTACAGAAAAGGAAACGGTAATGACTGCAAAGTGGTTACAAGTTAAGCAAATAAAAGCGACATAAAAGGGACAGAAACCACTTAACTTTCACAAAGGACAGCACGAGTCAACGTTTTGGCTTTCGCCTTCCTCAGGATACAAACAAATGGGACATAACTTCAACAAACAAAACTTAAATATGACAGTAACTGACAGATGTGAATGCAGTCGCACATTATTCAGTGCCTGGGAAGCCAGACCTCGGGTGGTTTGAACGAAAAGCCATAACATAACCCTCTGAACTTTTTTCACACTCAGTCCATGGTCTTATGTCACCAAAGGATGGGTGTTGTGATGTCTTTGCAATTTTTACTATTCTTTTCTCCCCCACTTTTTTTTTTCTTTCTTCACACACAGTCCATGGTCTTCTGTCACCAAAGGATGGGTGTTGTGATATTTTTACTTTTGTTTTCTGGTCCTTTTCTCGCCCACCGTTTCATTTCATTTCATTTTTTTCCCCGCGCTGTGTATGTCAGTACGTCTGTACGTCTGCAGAATTACCTTCTGTTTGTTGAAGTTATGTTCCATTTGTTTGTGTCCTGAGGAAGGCGAAAGCCGAAACGTTGACCCGTGCCATCCTTTGTGAAAGTTAAGTGGTTTCTGTCCCTTTTATGTTGCTTTTATTTGCTAAATCTGTACAATTTGGTTTGTTTTAGCACTGATTTTAAGTGCTTCAGAGGAGGAAGCACACTTCTTTTTTTTTTGGGGGGGGGGGGGGGGGGGGAGTGAAATTTGTAGCCAGAGGTGGAAGTCAACCAAAAGGTGGAAAGACAGTAAGCCCTGAATACACACAATTGCTGCATACTGCCAGTACCACTACAAACTTCAACTGACCGTTGTATTGCCAAGTTTAGGAGTACACACACCATTCTCGTACCAAATTAAGAAGCATTTTCTCATCTTTCTGTAAATCTCAATAGTGATTTAAAAAAGAAAGACAGACTTATAAACCATTTTGTGAGAACGGGTCAAAAAGGCTGGAAAAAGTGTACAGTAACTGATCAAAGCACTGATGCAAACAGGAACACAGAAATTGCAAATGAGGAACTGGCGTGCATTATAATTCATGTGTCAAAGTTGTGACATGAGTGAGGCAACAAGAAAACATCGTCTACATCATTGTCATCAACAATACACAAGATTCACAAGAAGGGAGGCATAATAAAACTGCATGATTTCATGTGGTGCACATGATAAGAACACATTCTACAGAAATACAAAAACACTGTGAAATGGCATGAACATCAGGCTGGGGAACTGCTGAGGAAAAGAAAGGCTGAAACCTAGACTGGGGTAAAGCACCCTGCTGGAGGGCAACGGGTGGCAATGCCCCACTTAAGAAAACAAAGTTTAAGCATTTTAAAGGCATTTAGTAGCCTCTTTTAGCACTCAAAAGTGAAATACTTGCCTTGGAACTAACATGCAAGTCTTCAGAAATGAAGTGAGACTGTCCAATATGGCATTATATGTTATCCCTACATGACTGTGTGCAATCTTTCCACCCCCCCCCCCCCCCTTTTTTTTTTTTCCTATTGGTTTAAACTTGGCTGAATGAACAGGAAATTTGGCTGAAAATTGCCAAAATGACCGAAAATTCCCAGCCTGCAACATGCCCCCCAAAATAAAACATGAAATGAAACGAACAAAATGAAATAAGAAGAAAACGATTTTTTAAATGAAGACAAAAAGTAAAGAAAGTGACTGAAGAAGGGCACTAACCTCCAAGTTCAGAATCCTTTGATTCAACTCATCCTTCTCCTCCGCTGCGTGTCTGCGGATGCGTTCCAGCTCAAAAATCTTTCTTCTGAATCTCTTCGTCGTACTGACACCGAAGCATATCCCCCTTCTCTTTTTCCTCCAGGTAAAGGCGCTTGTACTTGTCCTTCTTGTGCCTGGCACGCTCCCATGCCAAGGCATCCATCGTACTTGTAGGAGGCGAGGGTGAAGGCGTGGAAACAGAGTCCGTGTCTGTGCCTGCGTCGTTAGTGCTGGCAACACTGCTAGCGTCGTTGGAAGCGTTGACCATTTGAACCGCTTGCTGGCAGGCTACAGTATTCCCTGGAAATAAAGAACGGAAGGTTATCAGAGGGAAGAGAAGAGTATAATAATTTATTTTATTATAAAAATATTACCTGCAGAGGAAAAAAAGTCAATTTTGGTATTCTCACAAAATGTCAACAAGAACTCTTCAAGAGAAGTAAACACCACAACGTAGTAGATTTTCTCGAAAGTTCAAAATAAGCATAAGACACATTCAGATCAGGCCGAATTTCTTATTCCCAAACAATGGGAGTGTTAAACACACACACACACACACACACACACACACACACACACACACACACACACACACACACACACACACTCATAAGTCATATTGCTGCTCTATACTTGGTCTTCTCTGTGCCACTTCAATGAAAGCCCCAAGACAGGCTACTAAGACCACATATTTGACATGAATTTCTGATTGATACTACCATAATGTACACAACACTTTGTGCTGCTTGCCTGACTGTTACAGAGTCAGAGGTAAGTGCAGCACACACCTAAAACTAAATCATGTTTGGTGGAGGACAACTGTATTGTCTGTCCTAACAGCGTGAATGTGTTGTGTGCGTCTCTGCGTGTGGTAGTGGTTTTGGTCTATGTCCTTTGTTAAATGCAAGGACAATTTCAAAGACTGCTTTGTGTTTCTTAATTTGTCTCATTCTGACAAGCAGTTTAAAATAAAAAAAAAATCAAATACAACCAATTGTCCATAAACACAGTCCTTACTTATGGCTGCACTAGTTTCTGTAGCCTTCTCCTCCTGTGAGGCATAAGTGCCGAGGGCTCCATCAGTTTTCCCTGTAATGAATGAGCAATGACGTTCGTTCACTCATTCTGAAATCTCAGCAACTGCTTGTCACTACATGAAAATCAAGCGGGGAATACCCAGCCCCACACAACTAGTCAAGCACTTTTTTTTTTTCTTCTTTTTTTTTTTTTTTTTTTTTGGGGGGGGGGGGGGGGGGGGGGGGGGGGGCTTGTTATACCAAAGGTAAACTAAAGACTAAAATCTAGAATCAGTCTTGGAAAGTAAGTTGCCTTTGAACTGAGGATTTAATAAATGGTTCATGATGCAAAAGGTGGACAAGTGTGTAGCATTTGTGAGCACCCATGTAAAGCAGACAATGGATGGCTAGGGGTGTTCGGGGGCACACCAACTGGACCAGACCAAAGCACTTACTATTGAGATATTTCAAGAGTTTATGACGCAGTTTACTGTTCTCAGCGAGCACCATCTTGTATTCAGCCTTGCACATCTCAACTCGCTGTCTGTCGTCTTCAGCCGCGCGGTACAGCTCTCTTTCCTTGTGGCGGCTTTGCCGCTGCAAAGGTACACAATCCATATAAATTCAATCAAAGATCCTCTATTAAAGAATTTTCTCTTTTGCTTTTAAGACATTTTCTTATGCAATAACAGTAACATAGTAATGTGACAATGACAGCAATGACACTGAAAATGAGCAGTGACACGATTCTGAAAATTTCTAAAACACTTTTAACAGGTGGGAAAACGACGAGACTGGGGAACTGCTGAGGGAAAGAAAGACTGAAACCTAGATTGGGTTGCACAAGCAGCGCCCTGCTGGGGGTTGGGTCGCACGGGCAGTGCCCTGCTGGGGGTTGGGTCACACAGGCAGTGCCCTGCTGGGGGAACACAGGGGCAATGCCCCATTTAAGAGATCAAATTTTGGCTTTTCTAACGGCATTTAGTAGCCTCTCCTGGCACCTAAACTGCCTTGACACTGACATGCAAGTCTTCAAAATGAAGTTAGACTGTCCCATATAGCATTATATGTATCATGGGAGTGTGTGCAACCTTTTCATCCTTCCTTTTCTGTGGCTGAAACTTAGATTTTGTTTTGGGCGAGAGGACAGGATTTTTGGCTGAAAACTGCCAAATGACTGAAAATTCCCCAGCCTGAACGACATTTTGCCTCCTCTCAGTTGTGTTCATCCGCCCTATCTTACCCCCCCCCCCCCCCCTTTTTTTCCCCCTTCCTTCTCCCTTTGTTGCGATCTGCAGCACTAAGAACAATAAGTTCTCTCCTCTGCAGCTTCCTCATTTCAATTTCATATCTAACCTTCAAAGTAGCCAGCTCCTTTTCTTTCTCTTCGAGAGCAGACGACATCTTGTCATGGCGGGCCTTCAGGGCATCGTTTGCTTTCTGCAGAGCGAACAGAGAAGCTGCGGCCTCCTGGGATACGTATGCGCTCCTCTCCACATCGTCCAGCTGTTTCCTCAGTGCGAACTTCTCCTGCTCAACCAGTTCAAGTTTCTGGAGAAACAAACGAGCAAAGAAAGTCCAGAAATGCAAGCTGGTTTGTTTATTTTATTTGTCCTGATTTCCTTTTTTGTTGTTGTTTCTAGTTGTTAACAGCAAGTGTCAAATGGGGATTTACCTCCAGAGGAAGATGTCATTATTCACTATCTTTTTAGCCAATACATCCTGTGCAAATCCTTGAATAAAAAGGAGAAAAGCCTGACAGGCCAGTTTCCTTATTGTTACACCATGTACTATGTCTAGAAAGGTGGACACAAGGTTTCACTGTGTTCACCACTGCCAGCAAACAAGCTTGGGTGGGTGGGTGGGTGTTTGGGGGTTTAACGTCCTTTTCCACCGCATACGGGTGATATCAAAGACAGGGCAACGATGAAAAAGCCAGCACAAATATTTGGCCCAAGTTGGGATACAAACTCACGACCCAAGCATTAGAAGTCCAACGCTCTACCATTCGGCCACCCTGGCTCCCCGCAAACAAGCTTGGAGTCTGGCTTTAACAAATTCTGATAAAAGGTTATTGTAGTCCGATTTTCCCAATTCAAGATAACAGAGCTGCCTACCCCCCAAAAAGCATTCCAGTAGTCTACCCTATCTAAACCCTCAGTTTCCAGTAACCCTGGAAGATTATCAGGAATAACCGAATTTCAATTTTAAACACACTGCATGCAACCCCTCTCATCTCACCCTAATCAAGCTTGATAAAGAAAAGAATGTATCAAGTTCATGTTAAGATAGCATCGTTCTACACAAGTACAGCCTCAGACAAACCGATACCGGCCATCGGCAGAGCATCTTCGTATCTCGTAATTTTGACTCGTGAAAAAATCGTAATTTTCGACATGTGGCCGCAGTGCCGTAATCGGCCATCAGGTATCGTAGGAAATACGGGCAAACCCTAGTGGTAGGCAGCTCTGAGATAACACACACTGAACACCTGAACCTGCTCGCCTGAATTTAACACAGAGTTGACAGAATAAGACCGATGAAGAAATTAGAGAAAGCGGAGCTGAACTACTAGTATTCTCATAAGCGAAGCCAAGCCACATTCCACGACAATTCAGAAATGTGATCGTACTTGGCGAAGCGCCTCGATGTCGTGGTCCTTTTGAAGTTGCTCATTTCTCATCAGCTTCATTTCATCAGAGAACCCCACCTCCATCTGCTGCATCTGTTCCTTGAATGCATGGTTCTGGCCAAATGCGATCTGAACACACAGTAGATCAAGCCATACCATATTATCAACAGGCTGGGGAATTGCTGAAGGAAAAAAAGACTGAAACCTAGGCCAGGGTGCAGCAGCAGCACACTACTGTGGGACCACGGGGGCAACGCCCCACTTCAGAAAAACAAATTTAGCATTTTTAAAGGCATCTAGTAGCCTCTACTGGCACCCACAAGTTAAATTTATACTGCCTTGGTACCAATGCAAGCCTTCAAAACTGAAGTCCCATATACATGTACTATTACAAATATCATGATACATGATATGTGTGCAACCTATTTCCCCTTCCTTTTTTCAGCTGAAACTTGCATTTTTCGTTGAAAGGATAGGAAATTTGACTGAAAATTGCCAAATGACTGACAATTCCCCAGCCTGAATCACTCAAGAAAAGACTGTCACTGAAAGCTAGCAATTCTGAAAATACTGAAACTTCTTTCCTGCGGTTGGGGTCCAGGGACTGACTAGGACTCAGCAGGGTACAGGAGCAGAGCTCTGCCCCACAAAAGAAAACTAGATTTTGCTTTATTTCTCTTGACAGTAGGAGTAACAAACTGACTGTCATTCTAATCTACCACCGTTTCCTCAAAATGTCAACCCCACATGGAAGACTTTCACCCTTGCTGATCTCTTATCCAAACTGATCAAGAGGATGGATTAACACATTCAAACCCTGCGCCCGTATCAGGTACGAGCGAGGGGTTCTGCATTGTAGTACCTGCGCTCGTACCACATACGAGCGTGACCAGTGGAATTTTCCACTGGTCATGTCAAGGTCTTCCTCATGCAAATTTATGAACCAAGGGAAGTCACTTGTAAAGTACTTCCTTTCCTTTGTTTTCACTGCTTGATGGCGAAATTTTCCTGCGTTTTTCAACTGCTTTGAAGTGTTTTTTTGTGCTCACATGAGACGGCTGCGCGACCGCAAGTTTGAAAGAGATTCACGAGGAACATTTCCTTGACACACAGTGAATTTGAGCCTAGTTCAAGCAAAGAATCTGACTCCGGAGACGAAGAAGACCACGTGTGTGACAATGGTATGTCGGAATTACGTAGTGTGAGCAGCGATTTTGTGCAGTGGAAAGGAATGTTATGGAGTGTGCTGGAGTCACCTTCATGAAAGTGTTGCATCCATATTTACAAAACACTTGAGCAAAACTATTCAAGCAATTCTTATAAAAATTTGCACAGGTATTATTCATTGTGTTTCATGTCATTATGTTTAGCCGTTTTGAAGCAATACCCAGTTAGGTAACACATCCGTACATACTGCTTTGCACTGCTCCAAACCCCCAGGCAAATGCAGTCACACTAGCCTAAGTAGGTCAGGGTTGAAAGTGTTAACGCAATTCCCGACAACGGATGACAAGTGAACATCACGATAAGTAAAAGGAGCCTTCTGGGGCAATTACAACAGGGAAGTCACTGTCATGGCCAGTACAAAAACGTTGGTACCCCCCCCCCCCCCCCCCCCCCTTCCCGAGACCCTGAGAAATAAATTCATTATTATTGTGACTGAAGGCCCCTGTACCTCTAGATCATTGGAGAGTTTGGCCTGGGCTTCACGGTATGCCTCCATCTCTCGTTCCATCATCACCTTCCTTTCTTGCGTAGCTTGGAGCTGGTCTTCTGTCTGCTGTAGTTGAGTTGTCGCGCTGCGCACCTGACTCTCCAAATCCAGGATCGTGTTCTGACAAATAAAATCAAAATAATGTAGAGAAGAGAGCTGGCAGTGACAAACCTGCACCTTCAAACTGCCAACTGTTGTGTCTGTAAGTCAGGAACACAGTGTCCTAATACATAATGCATGGGTGGAAGTCAGCAATTCTGAAAGTATTGTCACACCTTTCCTACGGTCAGGGTCCAGGGGCCGTGTAGGAACAGAGTCCAGCTTACAGGGGACCAGGGCCTGTGTGTAAAACTCAGGTTAATTCAACCCACGGCTACGGGCCTAACCCAGACTCGGACAAAAGAAACCCCAAAACAAAATTAAATAAAAAAGAAAGCGAAGAAAGTAAGGAAAAATCCTTGGGTAACGGCATAGGCACCTTGCTGGAATGGACCCTCTTCCTAATTTAAAACAAAAAACAACAGAAAATTAAACCCTGGACCTTGTTTAATTCAAGGTTAGACTCTAACCCGGGGCTAAACTAACTCCCTAACCCTGACTTTTACAATTACATACAGGCCCAGGAAGGCAAGCGCCCCCCCCCCCCCCCCCCCCCCATTTGAATGTCACAACATTTTAAACGCGAATTCTAGGCATCATGTGACACCTAAGTGAAATTGATGGTCATTCTTATCTACATGTACAATATTTCCCTTACATTTCAACCCTTTTCAGCCAATACCGACTTCTTCAGTTGCCATACACGCTTCTACTGATTATCACTGTGGAGAATAACACTGACACAAACTCCACAAATCAACAGACCTGTTTACTCTCAGAATGGTTCAGTCAACTGCGATGCACTTTTCTCAAATCGGTGCGTCAAATTTAACAGTTTTGTGCGTACAAATACGTGCACCTGTGCGTAATCGGGAACACTGATGACATACTGGTGTAAAAAAACCCTGAACATACCCTGTATGTGCTGACTTCAGACTTTAGGCTAGAGCAGTGACCAGCCAGTTCGTCGCGTTCTGCCTCCAGCGCTCGGATGGTCTCCAAGCACTGGGCAACCTTCTGCTCCTCTTGCAGCACCTGATCGTCCAGCCGCTCACGTTCCTGGCGTCACAAATCATAAGTAATCTCACGAGTTAAACTTGTTTTTACCATTATCAGTTCTGTACAAGAAACTACTTCCCTGCTCAAGTAAAGCAAAGTATGCCTTGACTAGAACCTCAAGCAAATGAAAGCACTTCAAAGTCTTCATGTTTGTAATGAGATCAGACGCTGCCCTACCTATAGCACAAGCCAACTGATATGGTTGCTCAAAATAGCCACCAATCAGTGCCATCTAGGTGGACTTCACTCCCCCTGTCCTGTCACTATCCAAGTCATGTGGGTCTGTTTGCTCTAACACTAAAAGTACCTCACGATGATGACATTATAATAACAACTATGCATTGTACTTACAGCGCAAAATTCTCACAAAGTGACTCAATGCACATACTCCCGCACTCATACCAACAAATATGCACACACACACACACACGCGTGCACACACACACACACACACACAGAGCAGGGTGATATATCAAAGACTCACACTCACACACACACACACACACAGAGAGCAGGGTGATATATCAAAGACTCACACTCACACACACACACACACACACACACACGCACACACAGAGCAGGGTGATATCAAAGACTCACACACACACACACACACACAGAGCAGGGTGATATCAAAGACTCACACTCTCACACACACACACACACACACAGGGCAAGGTGATATCAAAGACTCACACTCTCACACACACACACACACACAGAGCAGGGTGATATCAAAGACTCACACACACACACACACACACAGAGCAGGGTGATATCAAAGACTCACACTCTCACACACACACACACACACACAGAGGGCAGGGTGATATCAAAGACTCACACTCACACACACACACACACACACACACACACAGAGCAGGGTGATATCAAAGACTCACACACACACACACACACACACACACACACACACACACACACACACACACACAGAGCAGGGTGATATATCAAAGACTCACACACACACACGCACACACACACACACACACACACACACACACGCACACGCACACACAGAGCAGGGTGATATCAAAGACTCACACTCTCACACACACACACACAGAGCAACTGGATCAGGAAGAGGTAAGTGGGCCAAATTGAAAGCCAGCTGGAACAGTTGCGTTTTCAAGTCAGACATGAAACGATCTTTGCCCGACTGGTCTCTCAGACCGGCAGGTAGTGCGTTCCAGAGTGACGGGGCAGCAAACACGCGCTCGCCAACTGTTTTCAGGTTTCGACAAGGAACTTTCAAAGTTTAGAAAAGGGAACAACCGTCTTACTTTTTCAAACATCTCAAGGCGCGATTTGACCTCATCATGTGCCATGGTCATGTCCCTCAAGGCAGCAGTTGAATCGTCTAGCTTTCTGCGGAGCTTGCTGGCCTCATTTGAGCACTGCTCAGCCTTTGAGTGGGCTTTGGACAGTTTGGCTGAAAGTCTGTCGCGCTCTGCCTCCAAACTTGAAGCCAGCTGTGATGGAGAACAGTCCACCAGTTACAAAGGCTAGACGTTCTGTACTGGGAGTGGGATCAATGTAAAGCGTTCGTCACTCTAATGAAGTAAGAAAACTACAATTGCCTGGTCAAAATGAAATACAAAAGAAGCTCAACTCAACACAATGCCTAAAATGTAAATCATGGGGTTTTTTTTGTTTGGTTGGTTGGGTTTTTTTTGACTGCACAAAACTAAACTATTAATTCATAACATATACTGTGTACTACTCAACAGTAATAATACCTATTTAATTTAATTTTAAAATGTCACTGAGATCAAAGACCCCATATGAAAAGTCACTGCGATAATATGTAAGTTTTGATCTGTAAACACAAACAAAGCCACAGGAGCAGTTAAGGCAGGTGGAAAGTTATACTTTGCGGGGAACTTCACCATACCATTTTGTACTTGGTAACCTGTTGCGTTAGGTGGGAGCTCATCGGAAGGATGATGCGCATCTCCTCGTCGGGGTCGTCCAGCTCAACAAAATCATCCGCACTCGGCCGTTTGAACTGAAACGGAGTGCTGGCTCCTCTGATGCTGCTCGTGCTCGACACGTAACAGAACTGGTAAAACTCTGCGTCATCTTTCGGCAGGCGGGCCGCTGCAAGCGCAAGAAAATAAACAGTTTCTTTTATTTCTATAACTTCACGAGTGAGACTGAGGTCCCCCCCCCCCCCCCCCACTCTCTTTTTAAACCCCATTTACATGCAGGTCCACTACAAGCCCCCCCCCCCCCCCCCCCGCCCCCCACTATTTCTGTAACTTGGTGAGTGCACAAGTTAGACTGAGGTCTGCTTTCTTCTTCTTCTTTTTTCAAACCTCATTTACATGCAGGTCCACCCTAAGCCCCCCTTACCAAAAAAAAATAATTTTTTTTTCCTTTTCTTTTCTTTTTACTGGGCTGAGCGTTCCTCCTTGATAGGTTCTTTTTTCTTTCTTTTTTTAATTAATCACTACAGCATTTCTCTTTACTTGCTGATTTTTTCCTTTTTTGCAAAGTTAGAGGTCAATTAACCAGTACTCTCTTAAACAGATCAGCTGAGGTTCAAGACAACTGCTAAGTTCTCAAACAACTGGCGAAAGTTCAGCTAACTACAATGGTAGATGATCCAGAAGGGGGAAACGTGTGGAGCATTTACTGATGTGGCCAAGTCACAAACGCATCTACTGTGATGCTACAGATGTCTAGGGGCATGCTCCCCCAGAATTAAAGAAACAAAACAAAACCTACACCCATGTCCGTGCAATTCGGTGCACCTTGGCATGATTTTAAATGTCAGAGGAGGAAACAGTTTTTGGAGGAAAATGTCTAGAATCAGACAAAAATCTGTGCAATTTGGTGTGTTTTGGCAGATTTTAACATGCTTCACAAGAGGAAACACTTTGGGGGGTGGGGGGGGGGGGGGAACAATGTTAAGCCAAAGGTGGAAGATTTTAATCCCTGCTGAGAAAGTCAATACCAGGAACGCTGATCAGTGAAACTGAAATGCACGACATGGAAAACCTGAAGCCAGCTACAACCCCACCCCAGCCGACGAACCAGCTGAAACGTTTCAACAGCCCTGTGCAACGGCGACCTGATCTCTTACCAGGAAATACGACTTTGGCTTCTGCTTCCTTGCCGGCCTCATACTGTGGGGGCAACGCGGCCCACTCATAATAAAGGTAGTCACGGGGAGACAGCCATCCCACTTTGAAAAGGCCAATCCAGTCCCTGCAGACAAACACGCCAAGTGCTATCAGTGTACAAACACAACATTACATTTTTACAACTTTTGAGCAAAACAAGTCTCGTGCACGATACCAACACAAGTGCTTTGTGTCTGATGGAACACAGCCCGTTTGTATAAATTTACATTCATGCATAAACCACCATCCTTTTTCTGTTTCCGAAGAAGTGCGAATACAACCATGGGGGGGGGGGGGGGGGGGGGGGGGGGGGGGGCGGAGTTTAAACGCCCTTTTCCACTACATATGGGCGATATCAAAGACGGGGCAACGATCAAAAGCCTCAGCCAGGATTCAAACTGACGACCTGAGCATTTAAGTCCAACGCTTCTACCATCGGCCACCCCGGCTCCCCAGAACCATACTATGACAGTCAGTGAATCATTAGATGTATTAAATAGTAATATTAAAAATATATTATAAATATTAAATAAAAATGCTCCGAAAGGCTATACCTTGACGATGGCTTGATATCAGTGGTAAGTGTGTAACAACATTCAACGTTGGCATCTTCTGGGTAAGTCTCGGCTGTCTGGTCGAACACAACAGCTGCAAACTCTGAGCGCTTTGGCTCGCTGGCGCTGGCTTCTGCAGGTGCGGCAGCTTGCTCGTCTGGTTCCATTGCTGAGTTTGTTCCACTACTGGTAACCTGCAACAAATAAAATACAATTTGACTTTATTAGTTTAAATAGCACACTTTCACGAGTCAAAGCAGGGATCAAGCTATTGTGTAGGCTGTCCACTAGCAGGCCCATAGCATCAGGAAAATGTCATCGCTGCTCTTTTTTTTTTTTTTTGCTACCCCAACTCTTTGCAGTTCCAGTGGTGTTCCTCCCAGGTCATGGGGCAATTTTTTACTATGCATGATGATGGTAATGAGGACGACGGCAAGATGATGCTATGGAGGTCCCTGTGGTTTGTGACTGTGGGACAGGGCCGCATTACACGCTTCCTGTCATAAATATCCCGGCATTAGCCAGGCCCTGGAATTACGTCACCTGTGGTGCCAGCCGTGTAATCATCCACATCGTAATACGTGTCATACCAAGGGAAACACACCCAAAGTTGCACCCGTGAAGTGGGTGAATCTTGGATGTGTGGCAACAGCCTCCCCACTGTGTCAATAGCACACCCGCTCTGGGTAAGAGCCGACCTAGGTAGGAAAAATCCCGCTTGCCTCGGCTGGGACTTGAACCCAGGTCTCCCGGTCCATGGTCCGAAATGCTAACCACTACACTATGGGGGACCCCTACATGGTCCAACCCTTGTCGTGGGGTAGTGGCTTGTGTACCTCAATGACCCAGAGAACTATGCCAGCAGGAGCACATGCTCCTGGCAGGGTCACCCAAGCTGGACAGGTCGAAGGGTAGAGGTCAGACGAATGTGGACCACCTCTCCAAGAGGCTAAACGGGTTTTGCGTAGGGTTAACAGCCCTACCTGTAAAAAACACTAAGTTACTGAAGCATCGACAGCAACAAACCGAGACATTCACCTGGGCGAGGAAGGGTCTCCATCCCGGAGACCTATGACGCATTGCAGTGAAAGCCGAAAGGAAGCTGCAAGGCCGACCCCCCTTCTAACACCCAGGACAACAATGAGAGTAGCCACATGGAACATCAGGACAATGTATGAAGTAGGAAGGACCATACAAGTAGCAAGAGAGATGAAGAACTACAAGATAGGAGTACTGGGACTGAGTGAGACAAGGTGGCTACAGACAGGACAGCTGAGATTTTCATCGGGAGAGCAATTGCTGTACTCTGGACACACAGAGGATGGAGCCCCCCACACTGAGGGCGTGGCCCTGATGCTGGCACCGGAGGCACAGCGGGCACTCATCGGCTGGGAACCTGTCAACTCCCGCATCATCACAGCCAAATTCATCACCAAGAAAAAAGACATCAAGCTGAACATCATCCAGTGCTACGCTCCCACCAATGATGCGGAAGAGGAGAAAAAAGATGACTTCTACCAACAACTGCAGACAGTGATAGATAGAGGAGGAGCCAAGGACATGACCATACTGATGGGAGACTTCAACGCCAAGATTGGATCAGACAACACAGGCTATGAGGACACCATGGGAACACACGGACTGGGACAGATGAATGAAAATGGCGAGCGCTTTGCAGACTTTTGTGCCCTGAACCAGCTAGTGATAGGAGGCAGCATCTTCCCACACAAGCGCATCCACAAGGCCACATGGAGATCGCCGGACCATGTCACGGAGAACCAGATTGATCACATCTGCATCAGCCGGAAGTTCAGGAGATCGTGGCGGGATGTGCGCGTGATGAGGGGTGCCGATGTATCATCAGACCACCACCTTCTTGCAACAACATTGAGACTTCGGCTTAAGAGGCACACCAACGCCAACAGCACACGGACCAGGTACAACGTTGGACTTCTCAGGAACACAGACACACAAGCAGCATTCCGGATCAGCCTTTCCAACAGGTTCCAGCCACTGCAAGATCTGATAGAAGACAGTGAAATGGACATCGAGACACAGTGGGAACACAGCAAGAAACTCTGGCACGACACATGCGAAGAGGTCCTTGGCAAGAGAAAGACCCAACATAAGGAATGGATCTCTGCTGATACCATCCAGAAGCTGGAAGTTAGGAAAGAGAAGAAAACTGCACTGAACACGAGCCGAACAAGAAGAGCTAAGGCAAAGGCACAAGAGGAATACACAGCAGCTGACAGAGAAGTGAAGAGGAGCACCAGGAAGGACAAGAGGGACTACATCGACAACCTGGCCAGTCAAGCAGAGGAAGCAGCCCGACAAGGGAATCTAAAAGACCTGTACCAGGTGACCAAGAAGCTCGCGGGCAAATTTCAGCAGACAGACAAACCAGTGAAGGACAAGAACGGGCACCCACTGACAACAACTGAGGAACAGCTGAAGCGATGGGCAGAACACTTCAGGGAGCTGTTAAATCGCCCCATCCCTGAAACACCACCAGACATCCCACCAGCTGAGACAGAACTACCCATCAACTGCGACAAGCCCTCTAAGGCGGAGATCAGGAAAGCCATCATGACACTGAGAAATGGGAAAGCTGCAGGGCCGGACGAGATACCAGCAGAAGCCATTAAAGCAGACACAGAGACAGCCGTCAACATGCTGCACAGCCTGTTCAGCAAGATCTGGGAGAAGGAAGAGGTGCCAGCCCAGTGGAAAGAAGGGATCGTCATCAAGCTGCCAAAGAAAGGGGACCTCAGGGACTGCAGCAACTACCGAGGGATCATGCTCCTGTCAGTGCCAGGCAAGGTTCTCAACAGAATTCTACTGGAGAGGATGAGAGAGGCAGTCGACCCCATGCTCCGAGACCAGCAGGCAGGCTTTCGCAGGAACAGGTCCTGCGCTGACCAGATTGCCAGCCTACGCATCATTGTGGAGCAGTCACTGGAGTGGAACTCCCCCCTCTACATCAACTTCATAGACTATGAGAAGGCCTTCGACAGTGTAGACAGAGAGGCCCTGTGGAAGCTGCTAAGGCACTATGGAGTTCCCGGGAAGATCATCTCCCTGATCCAGTGCACCTACCAAGACATGAGCTGCAGGATTGCCCATGCCGGCCAGTTGTCAGAAAGCTTCGAGGTGAAGACCGGAGTCCGCCAGGGATGCCTGTTGTCCCCGTTTCTCTTCCTCCTGGTCATCGACTGGATCATGAAGACCACTACAGCAGGCAGGAAAAACGGGATACAGTGGACACTCTGGACGCAGCTGGATGACCTCGACTTCGCGGACGACCTGGCGCTCCTGTCTCACAGCCACAGCCAGATGCAGGACAAGACTACGTGCCTGGAAGCCACATCAGCCGGAACAGGGCTCAAGATCAACAGGAAGAAAACCGAGCTGATGAAGATCAACACCACTGCCAACACACCAGTCACAGTCGGTGGAGAGCCCATCAGGGAGGTGGAGTCTTTTGTCTACCTGGGGAGTGTGGTTGATGGACAGGGAGGCACAGACCGAGACGTCACAGCCAGAATCGGCAAGGCAAGGGCAGCAATGGTCATGCTGAAGAACGTCTGGGCATCCAAAGTTGTCAGCATAAGAACCAAACTTCGCATCTTCAACTCCAACGTGAAGTCAGTTCTGCTCTACGGATGCGAAACATGGAGGACAACGAAGACGATGCAGCAGAAGATCCAGACATTTCTCAACACCTGTCTGAGGCGCATCTTCAACATCCGATGGCCAGAGAAGATCCGGAATGAAGAGCTGTGGGAGCGAGCGGGGCAGGAACCAGTGGCCAAGCAGATCCTGCGGAGGAAGTGGGGCTGGATTGGACACACCCTCAGGAAGCCAGCATCCAGCACCACACGCCAAGCCCTGACATGGAACCCGCAGGGGAAAAGGAAGAGAGGCCGGCCTCGCAACAGCTGGAGGCGGGACACTGAGGCAGAGCTATGTAAGCAGGGGACCAACTGGACTGGAGTGGCAAGACTAGCCCAGAACAGAGTGCGATGGCGAAGGGTTGTCGATGGCCTATGCTCCACGTGGAGCCAAGGGCCTAAGTAAGTAAGTACACTATGGGGGCCGCTCACTGCTTGATGTTAGAAATAAATAAACCCCCAAAATACAGTTCCCGGCATACTTTACACAGGGATTGCACTGACGTTGAAAGCTACTAAGAACCTATCTGGCATACAACATCATGATGGAAAATTTTCCCTTGAATGTGCTTAACTCCTTGCTTCAGTTCAAAACAAGTTGTTTACAACAACTACATCACACAAATGACCATCATGAGCCCTGGATTGTGACTATATTGCCCTAAGGCTAATATACACTAATACAGCGAAGCACCTGACTGAGTTGTTCTATTTATAGAAATACGAAACTAGTGACCGTACAAGTTTAGAAAAGCATCATGCGCTCACAGGAAAGCAGTACATTACTACAGTATCCTCCAACACTGGATGCCACAAGTTAAGAAAATGACTTCCTCACCCAAATATTCCATACCAAAACTGATCACCACCTCTTTCAGCAAACAACCTTGAAGTTAGCAGCCCCCCCCCCCCCCCCCAAATGTATAAGCAGGCACAGAGCATCCGTAACACACGGAGAAACTGCATCAGCTATACTTCAAGAGAAAACACTTATAAAACATGAGGTTCAGTAACACTGCTAGAACCTTTTTACTCTTCCAAATATTAGCAGTAGCAAGTGTTCTACGACAGGACAAAGATTTTCAGAGTGCTCGAGCCAATCTGGCACTAGTGGCATAGTGCTGGAAAAATAGAGCTTGTTATGGTGACGAGACGAAAAACATGCATCCCTTGATGCGCTGTTCTCAACTTTGTGCGACAAATCGGGAAAACTGAACACAATGCCGTTCTGTAAGTGCAAGCTATGTGAATACTACTATTGGTTTTTATCTGATGTCTTGTTCAGCACCTTTACAGCCCTAAGACAGACTGTTTACCATTCCTTTGATACAGATGGATTACAGACACTTTAAGACCCATATGTGTTCTTTTGCAAATTATGGACCTTCCTTTCACTCGGCAGTTTACACGTGTTTCGAAAGAACTGTTGTTTCCTGGCCAGTATTAGTAAGATCGCCCTTGGCAATTCATGTACAGCAGTAGTTGTACAAGCAATTAGCACTGATCTGTCTAATGCGCAATGCATCGACAACCATGCAAAATCGTGCACTCGATGTGTATAAACGGACGATTGCGTGCTGCGATCGTGCTATTGTGCCAATAAAACGAACCCAAACTTGATTGACCCGCCATGATCAATGTTGTATACATCGGCCGCCATCTTGGCTTTTACTGTGAAAAAGAAGCCTCGCCACATACTTGTTCGTATAGCGGATGAAGAGAGGGCAACATTACTACGAAGAACAAATCTTACACGAGAATTTACGAAGTAAAACAAATATAATTAAGTGAACTGTCTTTGGTGCTGGTCAATAGAAAAGAACGAAAACTGGTTCATCAGGTGTAACTTAGCCGCAGCCATGTTTGTTTATGTTTGGCCAAAGATCGGCTAGTACTTGCCTTTACTTCAGGCTGTCCTTCTTCGTTTTCTTGCACGCTGACTTTCATTAGGCCAGCACAAGATATTATTCGCTGATCCGTAGACTGAAAGTTCTGCCAACAGGTTTTAAGTCTCTTCTTGTTGGGTATACCAGGAAGTGCGAAGTAAGTCTACGTGTGCTGGTTCTCCGCTGTTTTGGTGATGGGAAGTGCTATTTTTAGCTCATTACGCGATACAACATGCACTTTTCGTCACTGCGAATAACAAATGTTTCAAAAATCAGTGAATGATAAACGTTTAGTAACCTGTATATCATTAATCATGGAAATATATCCGTTCTTTCAAAAAAGATTGTAAAATACGTAGACTGTATCTGTTCGGCAAGAACCGTAGTTTTCCGATTCAGTGTGACGGAAATAGCCGAATGGCAGGTTCGGAAAGCGCCGGCCTGTGCCAGTAGCCTATCGTCACGTCGGTGGTCATGACCCTCTGTTGGGCCTCAACAATACTAATCATTAGTCAACCGCTTGGAGCTAATCATTATTAAAGAAAGGCCACAATATCACCAAGATTCGCGTCTTCTTCACTGAATAACAATTCAGTTTCAAGTCAGTCTCGATTCTACCATAACTGCGGACTTGAAACCGACTGACAGTCACTTTATATAGTTCAGTTCTCAGTTTGAGCCAGTTGTGGACGGACTGGCATCAGTTTACTTTGCGATGACGTTTGTCAGTATTGCAAATGTATGGGAGACGACTGAGGAAAATAGCCGAGTTGACCCTTTGCACCAGTTACGACGGTGAGAACTGTAATTGACTTGATTTGTTCACTCAGTGATCACTGACTGACTGAGCGGCTGTCCGACACCCGGTCCAGTCAGTCACGACGGTGTGTGACTTGAGAGTCAGTGTAACAGTGCCGGCACGGTGCCAGATTCACGTGAGCGTGCGTGTCATGTTCAGTGGCCCGGTCACATGAGACGATCATAGCAGAAAGTTGTAGGCGCATGTGGGAAATAAGGACCACTCCCCGCACTCCTCACTGGTCTCGTTATACACATTCCGGCGGGACCGCTGTGTCTGCAGAAATGCTGCAATGCCTTTTCCCCCTTTGCCCCAGCGATCTTACATACCCTTTTATTATACTGAACAAGGCTTTTGTGGGCCGGATTAGCAGCTGCAGCGAAAACAGCAGAAATCTTTGTGATTTCTCTGTGAAATCTGCAGATTTCCTCTGCCACAAATCACGCGCCTGTCTAGTACCTCGCGCGCACTCGAGGTCAGGGAGTTCTCATTATCATGGAACGCAAATTATTAAACTACGTTACGGATAATATTAACACGCCTCCACCAAACCACCTGACCGTGCTTGACCTCGAGTGCGGCAGAGGAAATCCGGCTGCAGATTTCACAGAGAAATCACAGAGATTTCTACTGCTTTCGCTGCAGCTGCTAATCCTACAAAAGCCTTGTTCAGTATGATAAAAGGATATGTAAGATTGCTGGGGCAATGGGGGAAAAGGCATTGCAGCAGACGACAGCGGTCCCGGCCCCCGGAATGTGCATAACGAGATGAGGAGTGCGGGGAGTGTTCCTTATTTCCCACATGCGCCTACAACTTTCTGCAGCCGGTTAGCGACAATCTGCTGTTTGCGAAGTCACACTGCGCACACGGGAATGACTCAGTCTTTCACATGTTATGCTATAATTGTGGGCAACGCGGGTTCGTTGCAGCGATCCGGGAGAAAATTGCCGAAACAAAGCGACTGATCAGTATCGATGCAGTTGCAACTCAGCAGTGAATCCGCCGCAGTCACTGGCGGGCCAAGCTGTACTGGGGACCCTTCTCGCTAGCGCGGCGTTGGCTGAGCGAGTCAGTCTGGGTGGGTAGGTGTTAGGGGGGTTTTACGTCCTTTTTCAACAACAAAAAAGCCAGCACAAACATTTGGCTCCACTGAGCCGGGATACGAACTCACGACACGAACTCGAGCATTCAGTAGATTAAGAAATCCAACGCCGGTGTGGTATAGTTAATGGACCCCCCAAGTAATGGACCCCCCGGTCCAATAACTTTAAAGTTAATGGACCCCCGGGGTCCAACAATTATAATCAGAGGGTATAATTATTGGACCCCCTCTATGGTTGTTGGACCCCCCTTTCACTTAAAAAGAATTCAATTACTTATAGCTCTATTCTCTTTTCTGTCACTCGTACACGACACATTATGGTTTAGGAGTAACCTTGGAACAGGTAAACTGAACTAGCTGAGGTATTAGTGAGATTTAGTAGGACTTCGTAAGGAGGACTTCGTTGAGCAGCGTAACCCATTTACATGTAAATTAGGCTCACACGGCAGAGGCCGCGAGCTGCTAACGTGCTGCGATTAGCTAATGGTACCCGTAACGTGCCTAATTTACATGCAAGTGGGTTACGCTGCTCAGCGAAGTTCTTCGTACGAAGCCCTACTAAGTCTCACTATTGACGCAGACACATTGGATTTCTGAAGGAAAATATACTATCAAATAAAAAGATAAATAACAAAGTATCTCTGTTTGCCGGGTGTGCGTATTCAGGCGTGTGTGTGTATGTGTGTGTGTGTGTGTGTGGGGGGGGGGGGGGGGGGGTCGGTGTCGGTGTTGCCGATGCCGATGCCGGTGTGAACTGAAGTGGGCTAAACATATTTCTGCAATTAAACCTGATATTGTCAATATTGACGGCGATGGAATATGGACTGATGAGTCGGGATGGGGGGCAGGGGTCAATATGGGGGGGGGGTGAGGGTGAGTATTTGGACGATGGGTAGGGATGGGGGGGATCTGTCTGCTCGGACGGGTGGGGAGGGGGTATGTGGGTTAAAGTTTTGCGGTCTGTAGTGGATGTGTGAATTTTGACGTTGCGCGCGCGAGTGTGTGTGTGTGTGTGTTTGGGGGGGGGGGGGGGCAATATGGATGGAGAGGGGTGATGTGGTTGCGTCATATGTACGGAGGGGCAGGGTCAATACGACGTAGGTGAGAGGAGGGCGGTGTGTGTGTGTGTGTGTGTGTGTGTGTGTGTGTGTGTGTGTGGTGTACATGGAGGAGTAAATTTTAAAAAAAATTGATGGCGGTGTAATGTCATTTTAGTATTTCAGGCAGTTTATTTGTTAATGTGAAAACTGTGATTCCGACGTATTTACGTCTTTGGTAAAGCGCCATTCCTTGTAAACCACGTTTTGCTTTCTGTATTTTAACCACGGTTTAAAGTTTTATAATAATTGTTTCTGATGGCCTCTTAAAGATTTTCTGAAAAAATATTTACCATTGAGATTTTAATCATTTTTTCTTTCAGTACCAAGAATTATTTATTTTTGTAAACATGTTGATAATGTTGAACCAGTAATTAATGATGAAAATAACTGGACTGGAACATGAATGATACACGACTCATACAAAAAAACAAAAACAAAAAAACACTTCTCCGTGTGTCAGTGTGTGCATGTGTGTGTGTGTGTGTGTGTGTTCAAACATCACAGGGAGATCTATAAACAATCACGACATGGATTGAAACACCTTAAGTAATGAGAAACACTTTAAGTAACAGGGGGGTCCAACAACTATAGGAGGGGTCCATTAACTTTAAAGTTATTGGACCGAGGGAGTCCAAGTACTATGGGGGTCCAACAACTTTATGACACCGGCTCTACCATTCGGCCACCCCAGCTCCCCGCGGCTCAGTCAGAGTGTGGCGGCGCCCCGCCGCGTGACTGAAACTGAGACTATCAGTGATTTTAAACTGACGTATCTGTAGTAACAACAGAGTCAGTTATCTTAACTGAATCAGTTATCCTGGATTACTCCGAGTCACTAGCCCGGGCCCTAGCTGACATACCGGGACAGGACTGAAAATGTTTAAACGTCAGCCGGAAAGGAGTTAGTTAGTTAGTTATTTAGGGCTTAACGCCGCGCAACAGCCGGAAAGGAACTGACCGTGACTAACGCGACACTGATCCGGCTCAGTGACTCGCTGAACTGAGCAGTAACGTGACGGCATTCACCGACTCAGTAATGGATGTCAGACAGAGACTGTGACTGTGGCCGCGACTCAGTGCACGCTGACATCAGTTGTCCGGCGATCCGGCAACACATCACTAAGTCGCACTTGTCTGCGGCATCATAGGTTTACAGTCTCAGTTTAAAGTCCTATTCAATTTCAAGTTCCCCGTGTGAACTGACTTCAAGTCTGTTCAGTCAACTGATTTAACAAAGGCCGAGGCAACTTCTTACACCGGCTGAATCGGTCCGTGGCAGTACTGGGTCTCATTGGATCAGTCGGCAGTGGCGGTAAGAACACTGTGAAATCAGTGAAAACTGATGAAAAGCAAACAACATCACTATGATAGTAGATCGCAAAATCAGTGCATTCCGGCCATAACTGATACAATTCTTTGTGTCGGTACTTACAGAGTTGTCTTGAAGTCCAGAGTATGCTGTGTCTGTGCCTGTCCGCCGCCGGCCCCACCGTCCGTACTGAGTCAAAAGAAACAAAAGGAGAAAAGCGCGTGGTGTGTGGACGCAGTCGTACTCGTCCGGCATGTGGCCGAGGGCTCAAGCCAATCACCGTCGTTGTTTGATTATGCACGCTCCGCCCTGCCTAGGCAAGCGGCCTGAGTGGGCAAGGAGGCCGCTTGCTCGCAGCCAACCCAAAGCATCGTGAGAGGGCCTGCTGCTGAGACATGGTAGTCCCGATGGCCCAGTGGATCCCTCACATTAGCGTTGAACGAGGACCGGTTCAGTCTTGCAAGCTCGTAACAAAGAAATCCACCACAGCCGAGAGTACACTGCGTATTGAAGAATTATATACCTGTCTGTGTTTGTATAACTCACTTGCGCAATGTTGAGTGTCAGTATATGCATGTATCAGTGAATTCTGGCACACTGACTGACGTAGCACCGCCGCTATCGGATGTTTGGATTTTTAGTCAATGCTCATGCTCCGGGAGGGAAGGAAACAATTCAAGTGACAACGGGGTTCCGCCCGTGCAAACGCAACAACAACAACAGCAACAACAACAACAAAAACTCAGCAACGAAGTAATGGTCAGTTGTCTACTCAGAACTGATCTTGCAGTTTTATCTACTCTTGAAACATGTTTTATTTGGTCAGTGTTTCTTTGTGTCAGTTTTTCGTTTGTTTGTTTGTTTCTTGGTTGGGTTGTTGTTGGTTTTTTTTTTTTTTTTTTTGGGGGGGGGGGGGGGGTTGCCTGTTTCATGTTTTGCGGTGGATGCAACTCAGTCACACTTTCACGTGTGCAAACACAGCATTCTCAGACCTGGAACCAAAGATCTATATACAATTGTATAGATCTTGATGGGGTTTCTGGAAATAAATGAAACTGAAACTGAGCTGGAACTCCTCAGAGTACGACCAGTGCATGCATTGACTTTGGGAGAACAAAACACTGTCGTCTTTCTGTTACTGGGCATGTCCTGTCTGCATCGCTTCCGCTCGTGTCTCCGTGTGCTTGTTTGTTTGTTTGTTCGAGGACATAACTGACACTACTCTCCATACTGTGTACGGTTTACGTGTTGATGGCCTTCAAGGGCTGAACGCTTTCACGGTCACGTCTGGGATGAGAAGTTTGTGACCGCTTTCGTGTACCCCGTTACATGGACAACCACAATCTATTTCTCTGACGAGATGCCGTACCTCTTGCCGTGTGTGTGTGTGTGTGGGGGGGGGGGGGGGATAGTACCCCATTACCTGGACAGCCACAATCTGTCTTTATTTCTTGGACGAGACGCTGTGCCATTTTTGTCAGGGCAGCCACAATATGTCTATTCCTTTGACGAATCTCTGTACCTTTTCTTTTCAGCCACAATCTGTCTTTATTCTTGACGAGACGCTGTACCATTTATTTATTTATTTATTTATTTATTTATTTATGTATGTATGTATGTATGTATGTACATGTATGTATGTATGTACATGTATGTATGTATGAATTGTATGTATTTATTTATTTATTTATTTATTTATTTATTTATTTATTTTTGTAGTGGCAGCCACAATCTGTCATAGTTTTTTTGTTGCTTTTTTTGACGAGACGCTGTACCTGGTTTTTTTTTCTTCTTCTTTTTTTTTTTTTTTTTTTTTGGGGGGGGGGGGGGAGGGGGCAGTACTGATCCCATTACTGACAAGGACAGCCACAATCTCTCTTTATTTCTTTGACGAGACGCTGTACCATCTTTTTATTTTTTTTATGGCAGCCACAATCTGTCTTTGTTTCTTTGACGAGACGCCGTACCATTTTTTTTTGGGGGGGGGGGGGGGGAGGGGGGGCAGTATCCCATTA
>JACVVK020000359.1:532500-632500 GCA_018292915.2 Batillaria attramentaria
GAACCCCAGTTTTCTATTTCTTAATAATTCATGCTCAATTCAGGATTCACGCTCAAACGTAACCTGTCATTTTCATACTTCACAGGTCCATTATGACAGACCCAGACCCAGATGACAACATTGACCTTCCACATTTAAATCCAGTGGCAGCACTAGAAGAGGACGATGTAGTTGAGATTCACCTGCAACCGGCTGCTCTCCAAATACGGGATGGAGCTAACTTAGCGAACTAGAGGGGACATGACCTCATATATATGCATTCTGTAAAAAGGAATTATAGTTATGTGCAGTATTGGAAATTGCCGCATAATTTGCATATCAATTTGTTTAACTTACCTCGCTGACTGATCAGCAAGTAATCTAGTATCCTGTCTGTTGATCCGGAATGCAGCCAAAGGGAGACAGTCCACAACGTCAGAACTATACCACCGTTTGATGATTTATGATAAGAACGTATTCTGCGTCGGCAAAATCGCACGCACCAAAACACTGAGATGCTCATCAACATGATCACCATTGACTCTGACATCCAGGAATTAGCAACGAAGTGAGGGTGGGTGGGTGTTTGGGGGTTTAACGTCCTTTTCCACCACATAGGGCGATATCAAAGACGGGGCAACGATGAAAAAGCCAGCACAAATATGTGACCCCAGCCGGGATCGAACTCACGACCCGAGCATTAGAAGTCCAACGCTCTACCATTCGACCACCCCGGCTCCTAGCAACGAAGTGAAAGGATGTTGCTGGGTATAGTCCATTGTTCAGACACAGATGAAAGGATCCATCATCATCATCCCGTCGTCAGAATCTCATTTTAGCGGTGGCAATGAAAATATTGTAAAAAGTGTGAATATTGTAAATATTGCACGTAAAAAATCTATGTATTACGCGTAAAAATGTAAATATTGCACGTAACATTGTAAATACTGCACAAAACAATTATAATTATTGTACATATCAAGTGTAAATATTGCAAAATTTGTTTTAAAAAAAGAAAGAAAAGGGAAAGTGTACATATTGTTTTAAAAAGTATGTCAGCGGTGACATTGAAGTACATGTCAATACCGGCATACAACTCATGGTTCTGTGTATAAGATCAGCATTGTATCGACTCTCCACAATAATTTTGATCAAAAGCGAGAGTGCTGACCTTCCTGCTCGTCGTGATAAATCCACATACTAGCGAAATCCTGGAAACCCACGTCCATCAGGCTCTGAAGTGGACCTTCCAATAAAGACAGCCTGCATGCTCCTATTCGTTTTACATGGGAAGGGACATAACTCAACGGTCCGTTCGATACAATTATGTCGCCGAGTTCCTCCCAACTCATTCGAACAGACATCTAACCAATTCAGTGCCCAACCAATGTGCTATTATTATCAGGTAGGCGTGTTAGATTTATCTGACATAACTTTATATGCATTTAAACCATGATGCAAACTAACAATGCTATTTCCACCTACCGTGCCTAAAATCTGGTCTTGTTTGGAGCAAAAAACAAACAACAACAAAAAGCCCTTATTTCTTTTTTTTTTAAAGGGGGGGGGGGAGGTGCATGTTATCTGCACGTGTCTTATCATGTTCATTCCTATGTTCCTCAAGAGTTTGCCATGGGACTAGGTGTACACATAAGACACGAATGGCCTTTGCTGACACAAAATTTGAAGATTTTGTCATTTATTTTGCATTACCCGTGTGCATTTGAAACTACGATGCAAGCTGGACCCAATTTCTTTAAAATTGTCAAATGTGGGCAAAGAAACGTTTGCAGCTATACTCCTGTGTTATGCCAGGGTATTGTTGATTGTTCTCTTCGAATCATTCGCACGTTACTTACATGCTGAATTTCTGTTGCTGTTACTGCTGGTTTACGGGGAGCGTATAATTAGAGTCTATACTGTCTTGACACATTAACGCAGATTCTTGTCTTTTTCATAGCACTTTTAAACCAGATTTCAATTCCAATTCTGTACAGGGTGACATGGATTTTTGGCTGGGTCGACTTGATTCCATATTGTGACGATGATTCTTCTCCGGGTCTGTGATTGAAGTGAACGCTTGTTTTCTTCCCGTATACTCCATGTGATCTGCCAATACTTGAATGCTTGCCCTCATGTTCACGCCACCTGTGTTGACAGAAAAAAAAAAAATCGCCATTAGTAACTGAGTAGGTGCTTACAACAGAAACACAATTACGAGTATATGTGTATTTTTTTTACATGCAAGTGTGTGTGCGTGCGTGCGTGCGTGCGTGTGTGCGTGCGTGTGTGTGTGTGTGTGTGTGTGTGTGTGTGTGTGTGTGTGTGTGTGTGTGTGTGTGTGTGTGTGTGTGTGTGTGTGCGTGCGTGCGTGCGTGCGTGCGTGCGTGCGTGCGTGCGTGCGTGCGTGCGTGTGTGTGTGTGTGTGTGTGTGTGTGTGTGTGTGTGTGTGTGTGTGTGTGTGTGTGTGTGGCTATGAGCTGTTTTGCTGCGAGAATGAGCGCTAAATAAGCACTGTTTATTATTATTATTATTATTGATCTTCATACCATCCTCGATACCTCGATCACAGCCCTTGGTTGTCGCCCGCGGACATAATCAAAACGTTTGTTAGACATACGACAACGCTGTGGAACACTTTTTATCGAATGCGCTTAATAGGCTATAATTCGTGCATCAGAATTAGTCACTTGGGACACAATAATTACAACATCTGCAACCACTGTGGTGACTCGGGTTAGCGTATATTTTGTTCTACCTACTTAGAAGCGTACCGCATACTGAGCAGATGTGCTGACGTTATCTGGTTGCAGACTGAGCACCAACTACACTGGTGGCTAATATTAGCGACTTGGTCGTACCTACGTGTGGTACAGGTATGGAAGCGTTAGGCCAAAGAAAGGCAAATTATGTCTCCACTATCAGAAGCCGCAAAATCGCGAAAATGGTCGCAAGCAGTCTCCGAACTCTTTACGAACATAGTAACCAAATTTACTCTGGCATTTCACGTCTGATTCAACCAATGGCGGTTGCTGCGAAAGTGTTAAGTTTAGGAGTACCATGCACCGTTGATGTGATGCAAATGAAAGTGTGAAAAATGCTAAATATATTTTTTTTAAATCATTTTGTCAGATACATTTCGAATGCAACTTTGTTTAACAAAACGTCTGATGATGTAGAGATTGCCATTTCAGGGTGCTGATTTGAAACTTAGACAAACTGATTCTGCTCACGAGTGTCTGTCTGTATATATACATGTATGTACAAGTATTTTCATTTTACGAGATGCGTACACAATAAAAAGTAGGCAAAAGTGTTCGCTTTACGTTTCATGTGTGGCTGCGTGCGTGCGTGCGTGCGTGTAAATTTCACTCCGTGAAATTCTCGAGATTACGTCGACATGCCGGGCCATTAACATTCATAAGCGCGGGAATAAATGGAAAAGAAACCAAACAAACAAACGACTAAATATGCACACTCATGTACAGATTGTATACGACCACAACGCCAATACTGTGACTCGTGTTTAAACCGGAGTAAAATTCAAAGTTTTGTGTCAAATATTGATTATTGTAGACTGCAAACAATGTATGGTGTAGACGTCTGACGATCAGCTTTGCTAAAAACAACAACAAACAACAACAACAACAAACCGAGAGTTTCTATACTGAAACGCGAGTTATGAGAAAAAAGTTTTTTTGTTTTTTTTAAAACAAAATCAGAGAAACACATTACAAATCAAGGGGACTCTGATTTTGCATATAAGTACCGACAAAGGTTTAGTTACTGCTCTAAACCGTTTCAGACACTGATCTGAAGCAAGAAATATGAAGAAATGCTAGAAAATTACAGTTGCGTGACTGAGATCAACAACAGCAAAAACCACACCAAGAACAACAAACTCGTATGAAACTGAGTGGCAGCTGGAATAGAGCACGTGTTAAGTCAATTGTTTTTCATTTTTTTAACACCACTTGTCGACAGCACTGGCCAATATAAAAATTTAAAGCCCCCCCCCCCTCCAACAATTAAAAAAACAACCCAAAACCAAAACAAAACCAACAACAACAGCACTGACCCCCCCCTCCCCCCACTGATAGCAAGGCGACCCTCACCTTGGAACGCATACAGTCATAATGATCACGTGATTTGATTCAAGTAGGTCAACACTACAGCTCACGAATGAAGGCCGGGTAACCTGAGTTTCTCGATGCGGATTGTTTCCTGCTGGTCGAAAGTTGACTGAGTAGGTCAACACTACAGCTCACGAGTGAAGGGTAACCTGAGTTTCAAGTCTCGATGCGGATTGAGTTTCCTGCTGAAAGTTGAAACCTCAGTGTAAGATATCACTTGAATCATGAAGGTTCAGTTTTACTCACAAGGACAAGTCACTGAATTTGTTTTGATTTTGAATTTCATACTGTTTATTTCAAACGCTGACTGATTATACCTTTTTTTCCAATAACATATTGCCTAACCAGATCCTCTATATTAACATCAGACTTGTCCCGCCGAAACTGACAACGAGGGCAGGAATGCGTACGTATTTTTTTACGGCCATGTCGCACAGACTACTGGTTTGCTGGCAAGGAAGTACATCGAACATTTTCCCTGTCTGTGTGAGGTAGACCAGTTTTCCTCACAGTGAAAGATAAATAAAATTTGGCCAACCTGCCAGCCTGCCTAAGTTGAATAGTCTTCAAATGGATTTTCAGTGTGGGTAGCTGTTCTCCTCCCCCCGGCCTGCCAACCGGCTAAGACCGCAGCGTCCATTTCTCCGCAGTTATGGCGGAGGTTACATTACTAACCCAGTAACTGACTGCAAACCGCTGGCTGCTCAATGCAGAGTGTAGCCGCGGTACCGGCTGTGCTCAGCCCGACCACGGACGTCAATACAGTTTAAGCCACGGCATCAGTGATCCCGTACTGTTCATGATTTTACTCAGTGTTCAGAACAAGTATACTCACCAGTCCGACCCAGAGAAACAGACGAAGAACGAAGAATCATGATGGACACAGAATGGTTTTCATCGTCAACGATGTGAGACTGAGGTAATTAGAAAGCAAAACGTTTGGCGTGATAGGCCAAATGGCGGAATGCGCGCGGCCGGCTGAGATCGTCCGGCTCAAGGCTTCCGTCGCGTCGTTATTCACAAGGCCAGTATAGCAGTTGAGAACACGGAGTCTCTGCTCCGGCGATGAGGGCGGCCAAGCAGCTAGCTGCACCTATCGTCGAAGTGTTGGGTGTACGCACGCGGCGCGCGGCAACGCGGTGAAGATAGTCTGGGCAAGGCCAGTTTATACGGAGGGTTATCTGGGCTAGGCCAGTTTATACTGCTACACCTGGTTGGTTTAGCTGGCCGTATCGTCCCACGACACACTGAACTTGACTGACAAGGTGGTCTGATCCATGCTGATCTGATCAACTAAAGTTTAACGCCCTCGCCACCTAGGTGACTGAGGACATACTGTTAAATAGACTTCGTACAAGAAGTCAGTTTAGGTATTTTTCTTTGTTATTATACGTATTATTTCAACTGAATAATTATTGTTTTTGGCAATGGAAGGTACCGGGCGAGCGCCGAGCCGGCGCTCCTAGCCCGCCTGCTGGGCAAGGGCCAGTGCTTTCAAGTTTATGTTGTTTCCATGGAAACAACATTTTAGGCCGGGCCAAAACTGATTTCCACGTTCAAATGCAAGTTCACAGCGGTCGTTCTAAGGCGCAAAGACGATGGCGTAAGCGGTCAGTCTAACCGCTCTGACAATGGCGAAAGAAAACATACATCATCAACACAAGTCCTCCACTGCGCGCTCCGTCCGCAGGTCTTATTCTGGTGCACAAAACTGACGTACACTTTATTCCAAGACGGTATAGCAGTGCCTACTATTAATGTCATAAGCTAGCCGGTAAACTGACCTTCTATCCGTCTCATTGCAGGCATTCTGCCGGGAACGGCTGAGTCAGTGCCGGTTTGTCAGGTTCACTCAGTCCGTCCCGGCTGCTCACTGCGATAAGTATGGATCATGATTCTTTGAACACTCTTTGTCTACCCCTGTGTGTGTGTGTGTGTGTGTGTGTGTGTGTGTGTGCGTGCGTGTGTGTGCACGCCGGGTGTGACGGTGTGTCAGTGTGTGTGTGTGTGTGTGTGTGTGTGTGTGCGTGTGTGAGAGAGAGAGAGAGAGAGAGTTTCCACCGACGGACTAACACACACACACACACACACACACACACACTGACACACACACACACACACACACACACACACACACACACACACACAGATCAGTTTTCAGTCCTGCCGGCCCGGCCGTGTCTGAGCCGCAAGTCAGTCAGTCAAACATTGATCATCACGTGATGTGCGAACTGTTTATAATATACAAGCAACGTCAAAATACAGTCGGACTGACTTTGCACAGGCTGTCGGATCAGCCGGGCGATCCGGCCAACTTGCATACCACGCCGGGCCACTGGGCCAAGCCTGAACGACGTTCACACCAGCGGAAATAAATCAACCAGGCTTTCTGAATTCGTCAGCCCGCCGACGAAACTGAACTGACCTCAGGTTCACGTCCGTCCGCCAATGAACGTCTCAGGTTCCAAGAGACGCCGACGTCAGTTCTGACGTCAGTTTTGGCGAAGTTCTGATTGGCTGTCACATACGCTCGCCGACGTTCATCGTTCCGACTGATTTTCAGTTGTCAACCTCCAAACTGAAGTGGTCATGATCGGTGCCGGATACACTTTTATAGCTCAGTGACTGAAATCACTGATCGCGTATGGCAACTTGGGCTGATTGTTTTAGCGGCGGTGCAGCGCAGCGTCGGCACTCGTTTGACTCCGGAGTGCGAATGAGTCAGTAGTGAGATTTAGCGCGCCTTCCTCACTGAGGAGAGTATGCAAATTCAGCCTCTGACGTCATCACAGCGCAATACCCGGGGGTTTCGTAGTGGCCACCCGTTGAGCGTGCCACCGAATTTCGCAGAGTAAGGAGACAAGGGAGACAACTCCAGTCAGGATGCGAGTCTCTCATCAGACGAAAGCCAGCGTGGTTACTTGTCAACACAAGCCGTTCACTGATTACATTAATCTGGCTTCGCTGAACACAAAATGTACTCACATCGCATTTTTAAATGAAATCGATTCCCTATTCTTGTAGTCTTGGACCTCTCTAAGATTTAACCGATTGGTAAAATGTTTGTAAAAATCTCAAGCGAGGCGCACCTTTGTGGCCGCCATATTGGATTTGGCAGGCAGGACAGCGCTCGTGGGGTGTCCCAGTAAAATCGAAAAATAAAATATTTAGGATCTTCTCCACCCACTGCTGACTGCGAATTTCATAAAATGAAACATCAGTAGACCTATAAGTAATGCGCAAACAACACATTCTACAAGTTTGAGTACATAAAAAGACTTACGAAAATGGCTTCGTAGAATGGGCGATTTTCACGAAGTTCGCAGAGGGAAAATGGTTTCGGAGAGGAAGCCTCTGGCGGGTGGCCCCAAAGCACGCAGGATGTGATGACGTCAGAGGCTGAATTTGCATACTCTCCTCAGTGAGGAAGGCGCCCTAAATGTCTCTAGTGTCACAGTGTGTGTGTGTGTGTGTGTGTGTGTGTGTGTGTGTGTGTGTGTGTCAGTGTGTGTGTATGTTTGTCACAGTGTGTGTGTGTGTGTGTGTGAGAGAGAGAGGGAGAGCTCGTAATGCGTGTTATTGGCCTGACACTGACACATCCACGAAAAATAGACTGATGTCTGGAAGAAGGTAGGATGATGTCCGTCAATTCCCATCAGTCCCCTGGGAAAGGGAGGTGTGGGGGGTGGGGGACTGAACTTGAAGAGAAACTGAACATCAGCGGTGGTTTGGCGCGGCTCTACTTGCCACACCGACTGCTGACGTTGATTGTCATCTGTCGATACTATACTGGCTGTGTGCGTGGTCTTGCAGGGGAGCGGGACCAGACTTTCCTCATGCTTCAGCCCGTACTATCACCTCAGACCTGAGGAGACTGAGCGCTTTTCCTACACTGACGTACGGTGACCGCGCTGTGCGTCGGCCGGAGAGCACGCGATTCCGGCTTCGGGCTGATCTCTAGACTGTGCATAGAGTGTGAAATGTTTCCAAAGTTGCTGGAAACTTAATACACTTGAAACTCAAACCCTGACCGGTATCAGGCCATCTCATGTAGTGTGCGTTATGAACTCTTTCAATCACCACAATGTTTGTAATTTCACATGGTGTGTTGCGACTGATGAAATGTGCGTTCGTTTCGATTAGTATTCACACACACACACACACACACACACACACACACACACACACACACACACACACACACACACACACACACACACACAGAGAGAGAGAGAGAGAGAGAGAGAGAGAGAGAGAGAGAGATAGATCAAATCCAGTATTCGACTGAAATAGCGTAGCCGGGATGCCAAAATTGGGTATGGGGAATACTTGGTTCCAGGGGTTTCGTAATAACTTTGTGGTGTGTCTACTAAAACAACTTCACTCATGTGATGGGCTGAACCAGCTGTGTACGTACATCGCTTGACACTACCAGAAAAAAAAAAATTCAAAAAAAAAAAAAAAAAAAACCCAACAGCTGGACAGTACGTTTTCTGTGGCTGATTACGCCTCGGTCAGGTATTAAGCCAAAATGCATGACCCATGTGCATTCAATTCTTGGTTTTATACGTATTGTGAGAGTTGTGTTGCACTTTTAAAGGGACTAACGCTACCGGCTTTGGGGCTGCATCTATCATCACACCATTTAGACACCTGAACAGTGACAGCGTTTGCAATGCTGGCACTGAGCCAGTCTAAGCGTACCGGGGACGCGGTGACCACACTTAGCGCTCCAGTAGTGTTACCTCATTCCTAGCCGTGAACGTTCGACTTCTGGCGGAAAGTGTAAACAACACTGTATCGCATTAAGAGCTGTACTACTCATCAAGATAGAGTATTTCGATCCGACGTACAGGCGCACTCACGAGCGAAATTTACGTTAAGAAAGATGGGCCCGGTTAAGGAATGAGCCCGTTTAAAGGCGACATTGATCCTTGAGTTGGCCTGGAGTGCCAGTTTACGGGGTGTTGTGTGTGCTTCTTTGGAGATTTGTGACCCTCCACCACGAAATGAGTCGTCTTGTAACATGAACAAACAGCACAAGAAGACTCATTTCGTGGTGGAGGGTCACAAAAATTTTGACAGTGTGCCCTATATAAAGTCGGCAGGAGCGAGGAAAATCTCCACTGAATCACCTCGCGTGGAGAGAGACGTAAAACCCAAGCAAGCAGGAGCGCTCCGCAGTCAAGACCACCACTCCGCGGCGCTCAAAACACGACTATCAGTGGAAGCGCTTGCCGATTTAACCAGCATCGAATGACTTTTTAGAGTGGGAGAGGCCTCAGTGAGAGTTGTCCGAAGATTTGGTTTGCAAACTGAACGCGTGGAGAGCTGCAGCTGGTCTGTCACCGTACAATGAGTTTATCCATGAGATGTACCAGTTGGACATAGCCTTGTTTGCTTGAAAACTGGACGCCTCGCTCAGGGCGGCACCCATATATCCTCCTAAAGACGTATAGGACGGAGGTGAGTGTTTATGGCTTTTCTGGACTGATCACTGGAAGCTTAATGTACAAGCGAGGTTCCTGAATCTCGGCTCGGAAAGCGGCATGCACGAGTGCATCGCCCTGTTTTTTTTTGTTTTGTAAACTGATTTTGCTGTTCCAGGTTACGCGCTGCTATGTTTGTTTGTTTGTTTTCATTTTACTTATGATGTGAAAGAAAATTTGTTTACGTTTTTGACGGCCAATGTGTAGTCATTTTTTTTTGGTTTGTTTGTTTTTGTTTCTGGCTATGGAAAAGCGCAGTGGCAGTATATGGTGTGTGTGTGTGTGTGTGTGTGTGTGTGTGTGTGTGTGTGTGTGTGTGTGTGTGTGTGTGTGTGTGCGCGTGCGTGCGCGTGCTCGCGCACGTTTAAACTGATAATTGACCGCTCTGTTTCTGTTTGTTTGCTTCTTTCGTTGTGCCTGCACGTCAGTTTACACTTGAGCAATAGAAATGTACGCAGAACACAGTTACAAAGTTGTTTTCCCTTCCCGGCTTGTAAAACAATATTCTAAAAGAACGATAAAAGTATTGCACACAAACAAACAAAAATAACACACACACACACACACACACACACACACACACACACACACACACACACACACACACACACACACAGAGACGCACGTACTCGTGCATGAATTGGCCAGTGGCCGCTTTCAGGTTTATTGACTGCCATTCAAAGGTTGAGAGTCACTTTTACCATGGACCAGATTTCGAATATTATTTAAAGGAAAATCGATTCGTATCGCACAACACTATAATTATAAATAATGATCAGTTGACTGACAGACCATGTTTTCGCAGTTTACAATCACATCGATCGAGGTTTATATTATAACTAACTGAATCATTGATTGATTCATTGGCTGCTCATATTCAAGTTGTGTGTGTGTGTGTGTGTGTGTGTGTGTGTGTGTGTGTGTGTGTGTGTGTGTGTGTGTGTGTGTGTGTGTGTGTGTGTGTGTGTTTCAGTTCCCCATTTCCAGAGACTGTATACTGTGGCCGAGAACATCTCAGTTCGCCGAACGGCTCACCAAACATCTGCCTGCTAATTCTACACGGCAGTATTGTTGTCATACCGCGGGATGTAAACACGCTTTGAAGCTTTCTGGTTTGACCTTGTTAGCGTTGTCTAATTTCTAACGTGCCATTGCTGTTCTCTTGTTAACCGCGACATCAGTATATAACCATGGCAACACAAGCACTGCCGATAGAAGAGGAAGGTGAAGGTCACAGTGATGTCCGATTCACGCCACAACAGATCACACAGGTGATGAACGTCACCATCAGGGAGACATCGCTACACCCAGCCGCTCCACCACCACCAACTTTTCGGGCACCACCACCACCCCCAAACCCAACGCCACCACCACCACGCCCCCACCAAGAAGCAAATGCAGGAGAGAATGACGACGACCAGCAAAACACACGGAGCTACAGGAGAGGGGCGGGCCGTTAGAACACAGGAGATAAAGAACGCATTCCGGTGACTTGCTTGTTAAAACTGTGCACCATGGTCAATATCGTTTAAAAGAAAAAAATGCTTAATTACATTATTTCACATCTTCCTCCATATCTCAAAGCTGAAAGCGACTTTCCTGTGCCGGTTAATACAAACAACGATTGTGGAACACTGACTGCAGACTAGAAGAAGAATGCCGAGCAAACAGGTTGTCGCGGCTGTGTCCGTCGGTTGTCACTTTTAAAATGTATGAAATAATCATTCCATACTTACGTATTTACTACACTGACACTTTGCTGTCCTAATCAGCTGTTTCCTGTTTACAAAAAATGATGCATATCACAGTTGCGATTACTTAGTGATTTGGTCTTGGTCAGGTTAACACCACCGTTCACTGAAAACAAGCCCTCACTCCCTCTCAGTCCCCCCCCCCTCTCCCCCCCGCCTACCCCCGTCTCTCTCTCTCCGCTCAGCCACGGACTGTTTAGTCACCGACAGAAAGTGGGCGGAGCTTTGCATAAACCGAGAACGCAGCTTGACCCGCTCGCACAGCCCACCGCGCGACATGCTTGTTCTCCGATTTCACGGAACTCTCGAAGTCAAACGTGGTTTGGCGGCTGGGTTCCGTTGCCCCTATGCCTTTTTTTCTACATTAGGCAGTTTTGCACTGACTACATTCCTTGCTGATCTGAACATAAGAGCCTAAAGAACAACAATTTTCAAATTTAAATTAAACATTTTGTTCCTGGAAAAGACTCGGATACCGTCTGATTAGTAATAATTTGAAGTGGAAGAGGCTAATACGTTTGTAACTCATGCCATTTTTTTTCGTTCGACTTTTCAGTACATGTATTTCATAAATCTACCGCACATTCACCCTCACTGCATGATTTCAACCTTCCCCGATCACACTCAAACCCCGCAAAACTGATCGGACAACTTGCCAGCCGACAACATTCCGCCTGTAACACTCAAGTTGCTTACTTTTATTTGTCAACTTTCATGAATGTATTACTTTGCTGACGGTGGTTAAATCAACCGCAATCAACAGACCCAAACTCATGTTTCTCTGTCGTTCATAGGACACACGGTGTTTTGAGGCATATGGTGTCCATTAATGTAGTATGTGATTCACCGCGGCAGGTAGGAAGTTACTAAGTATTTCCTCAGTGACTACTGACTCCTCAAGTAATCCGGCCGGCAGCACACACAATCCACAGAATTTCACATACTCCAGCTGAATGGGTCCATCCACTTGAAAACTAAAACACACCACACATACTGCATGCTCACGTAAAGCCGACCACGGCAGAAGAAGTGACAACACTCCAAAGCGCGACATTAATTTGCTGTTGTCAGTGTGACCCCGTTCCAGCTTTTCTGTTTCAAAATAGGTCGCAACAGTTACTGACAAAAACAAAAACAAAACAACAACAACAACAAAAGACCAATAAATGTATCAAATTCTTAGGTTCAGGTGTTACTTCTAGACTGCATGAACTTATCGCAAGGAAACAATTTAAAAAAATCTCTTGATCCATGCAGTCATACACGCACAGATCACTCCGCCACACTGCGCAAGAATACATGCGCAAAAATACAAATCGACCACCTGAGAGGGGAAACGAATGCAGTTACAGTTATGCAATATTGTTAAACATGAGTATTCTCCCCCTGTAGGTGATCGATAGAAGCGTGACCGGTGTACAGATGAGTCTTTTGCGAGTCACATGCATCTACAAAACCACATTTTCTTTTTCATACAGTGCTTGACGTGCATAAAAGTATCTTTATTTATATCCTCGCATTCCCGAGTCATGTCCAGGCAGTGAAATGACACATTATTTTGTTAAAATGTCGTTTGGTTGTGCTGAAAAAAAAAATGCAATAATGTAACGGAACTATGCGTGCTTTTTGTGATCTGCCCTGTATACAGCTGTTTCACTTAAAAATGAGATTTGCCCATTTACAAACTGTACACCTGTTTAGGAGTAAAGCTAACACAGTTGTTATTGTTCTGTGGTGTCCATGAGTTCTAGAAATATACTTTGGCTCCGTGTACATGCACTTCAGTCGTTCATTCTTTGAAGTTATCCATTTTACTTTATCAACATCAAGGTAAATTTCTGCAGACATTGAAGTCATAATTATTGTATTGTATTGTATTGTATTGTATTGTAGCAAAGGACGGCATCCAGGCAGTTGTATCCGACAGGAAACTGATTTTTGTGTGTGCGTGTGTGGTTATCACATTTTGAACATTTCCTTTTATCTCTTCGTCTATTTTTTCAATGAACACTGAGTTCTTCACATACGAAATTTCCCTGGAAACTGAAGGCGAAACCTTTGTGTCCTTATTGTCTATAATTATGGTCACCAACATCACCTGAATGCTTGGTTTTAATTGCCATTATTTTATTACTTTTATGGTATTAGTATTACCAGTTACGTAAACTGAAAACGATAAATCACATTACTGCTGAGAATTACAACTCATCATTCGAGGACTACGTCAGCTCTGTGAAATATATTCAATTCCACGAATAACTGATGTGAATATGTATATTTGACAACTGACAACTTGAAGCACTACACATAAATTTAATGCGAGACTGACATCACTAGAACAACTATGCCCGCTGTCTGCCTACCATGTTACTTCGCTAACGCCTATTTGCTTTTCATTTGTTTGAATAAGTAAGTGAAAAATAAACACACATTGTTAACTTTTGATTACTTGTTCATGTATTGTGGCTTCACTACTGTGTTCCGTGGCTAGAAATAAGCTGCCCCGTTCTCTGTGGAAAGAAGCCTGCCTGGGTGCCCGGTCTAAAACGAAGTAAACTGACGCTTGCTTTGCACGCATGCTTCGCTTTTCTGTGTGTGCTATACTTGACAGTAAATTCAACTGCAAAGTTATTACCTCCCCTTACCCACCACGCAGGGCTTGAGTTTTGGGGGTCCCAGTTTCTCGATCTGCCTCAGGACGCCCTCAGTACTTGCCATAGGACACCCTCAGTTCTTGCCTCAAGACGCCCTCAGTACGTGCCAGGCTACGACCACAGCCAGTCGCTACATTTTACAGTACCGTCAGTGTAGTGTAGTGTGCACAAGTTGTGTGATCTAGTGTTGTGTGTGTTCTTGTTAGTCACCCAGCCCTTAGTTATGGCGAGCAGCAAGTTAGTGTGTACGGAGCCAGTCTACATCAGTCTCACAAAATGAACCGGGCCTTTGAAGACTTACCCGGTGCTAATCAAAGACAACCGAGTGCTGAAAACTCATCGTTGACAGAGCATGAAAAACATTGTACCAGCATGGTATTTTAACTGGGAGTGGGATCAGCCATGCGGAAAATGGTCGCTGAGTGGATGGCCGAGGTAAGAAATGTCAGAATCTGTCTTCACCCTCCCGCAAATGTTTTCCAGTTTTATCCCACAACTGAAATGAATCAATATTTGGATGACATTTGTATCATCCGATGGACAATTGGCTCATCATTCGTGGTTGTTTATAAACGCTGGAGAAAACTCGGCAAGATTAAAAAAAAAAAAAAAAATTCCGACCTAAAGTCGGAAAATGGTTGCTGAGTGGATGGCCGAGGTCAGAAATGTCAGGATCTGTCGTCACCCTCTCGCACAGTTTTTACCAGTTTATTCCCAGAAAATGAATCAATAATAATTATTTGGATGACATTTGTATCATCCGATGGAGAATTGGCTCACCATTCGTGCTTATTTCAAAAGGCTGGAGAAAACTCGACCACCAGGTTTATATGTATATATTTTCGGACCTAAAGTTGGGCGCCGCAGTCCATCCCCTGAACATGGCGGGAAATAGCGAGAAGGGCGCTGATGGTTCGTCACGTGACGTCGTCTCATTGCGGTATGTAAACTTTCCACAAATCTCGCCGATTTGTGCACCGACAAAAAAAAATGCATCAATCCAGCTACACTTTGATGCCGATTTTGGCAAAGATATCGATATGTTTCGAAATTATATGCTGTGTAGATGTACTCTATGCTGGGTAGATGACAGCTCGGCGACTGTGTCCGTGGTAGAAAACTGATTGTGGAATGTTGGAAATTGCCTCGGCTTGTGAAAAAGCGGTTTGTTTTGGTCAGAAGTGTGATGCATATTGCTGGACGAGGACGTCTGCTGTTTTTCGAATATTTTGACGCATGTAATGTTTTTTGTGTTGTTTTTTAAACAAATATTTCTTTTTCTGTAGTAATAAAGATTAGCGAAGGCAAACAAATCGTGCTTTGCTGAGATGGCTGGCGTACGTTTTAACTGATACGAACACACACACACACACACACACACACACACACACACACACACACACACACACACACACACACACACACACACACAACTTTTGCTCCTCTACTACTACTACTGAGATTGAGAAGACAGAGCTATGGCCGGGGCAGTGTTGGCGGGATTTTTTTTTGGGGGGGGGGGGGGAGGGGGTAACCTGGCGCCGGTCGGGTGGGTGGGTCTTTAGGGGTTTAACGTCATTTTTCACCACATACGGGTGATATCAAAGACGGGGCACGAAGCACATATATATGTGGCCCCAGCCGGGATGCGAACTCACGACCCGAGCATTAGAAGTCCTGGCGCCGGATTTTGTTTCCTTTTCAGTGATATCATATATAATTATGTGCTTCGTGCTGCTTCCCCCTATTGTGACAGACCAGCACTTTTGAGAGAGTTAGTTAGGTTGTGGACCGGGACTGGCAGATTGAGAAAGAATTTGTTTGCTTTTTCTTTACCGACAGCAGTGAAGTTTCGCCAAGTTTGCCACGGGAATAGCGACATCGCACTGTGGTAGGCAGTTGACACTCAGTGCTTGCATAACTACATCCCGTTGTTTACCGATTTTTCTCGCCCTTCTTTCATCCTGAACAAGGTCTTGCATTTTCACTATGTGGAAGTCGTAAGTTCGGCTAGCATTAAGTGTTCTTATTTGCACTGATGTTTATTTCTGTCTATGGGGTCAAGTGGCTGCTGATGTACAGACGGAGGGCAGTGGGGATGGAGGCATAGGGGGAAGGGAGGGTGGTGACTGATTGTCTGTGGTGGACCTCAGCGAGAGTAACTCGGGAACCAAACCAATAAAGGTACGACCTCGACCTCTTAGCCACGTGACTTACACACACCATTATACTGCCTCTGCGCTTTTCCATAGCCAGAAACAAAAACAAAACAACAACAACAACAACAAAAACTGACTCCATTCTGGCCGTCAAAAACGTAAACGAATTTTCTTTCACCGCATCATAAGTGAAATGAAAACAAACAAACAAACATAGCAGCGCTTAACCTGGAACAGCAAAATCAGTTTACAAAACAGAAGAAAAACATTTACAGGGCTTTCCGAGATTCAGGAACCTCGCTCCTACATTACGCTTCCAGTGATCAGTCCAGAAAAGCCATAAACACTCACCTCCGATCTCTACGTCTCTAGGAGGATGGATGGGTGCTCCTCGCTCCTTCCGACTTTATATTAGGGGTTGAAAGGGTCACACGAAAGGCCGTGAACAGATCCACTCATGAGTCAGCCGCCGGACTTGTGAGCAGTGCGGAGGTTTCCGCGTGTAGAAGCAGCGGCGTTGCGGCAGACAGGGGGAAAGTCGAAGGGAAATTTAATACAATCAGCCCAAGTTGCCAGACGGGATCAGTGATTTCAGCGGATTTTCATGTATCCAATCACTTCAGGTGGCTATGAATAGCCTCAACTGGTATCCAGCCCAATCAAAACCTGACGCCGGCCGAGTCCATTGGCTGACACAAGGAACAGCAAAAGGTCGGTGGGCTATCCAGGCCAATCAGAACCTGACGGGTTGTCGGGTTGTGTTTGGCATCATGCCTCGCAGTTTTGCCTTAACTTCTTGCACTGACTGTGACGTCATAGCTTGCAGTCTCGGGCAGCAGCTTGAGGCGCTGGTTGGTACTATTTTTAGACACAGAGCGCCCGTTAGGAATATAGGTTAACTGAGGGGCTATGGAAGGCCTGGGCCGATCCGGAGCGCCTGTATTGTAGCATTCAGTGCCACACCACGGTACCTCTTCAGTTGCGGCGAAACTATCCGCCTACAGGTTTGGATGCCTGCCAAACGCTTTCCTGGTCACAGTCATGACTATATATGATCGGTGCCAGATACACTTTTACAGCTGAAATCACCGATCGCGGGTGGACTGATTGTATTAGCCGGTGCAGCGTCGGTACTTGTTTGAGTGCGAATTAGTGTCTCAGTGTGTGTGTGTGTGTGTGTGTGTGTGTGTGTGTGTGTGTGTGTGTGTGTGTGAGAGAGAGAGAGAGAGAGAGAGTGCGTAATGCGTGTTATTGGCCCGACACCGTAAGCTAACACATGCACGAAAAATAGAAGTCCAGAAGAGGGTAATGGCGTAGGAACCACGGGGGCCCTGGGGGCCCAGGCCCCCGTTCGATTTTTGGATTTTTTTGCTTTTGATAAGAGGAGAGGGGGCCCACCAGTGGTGAGGCCCCCCTGCTCTGCTGTCGCAGGACACAATCCTTGGCATTCAACACACACACACACACACACACACACTTCTTCACCCCGGCCGTATGGCTCACCCGACTTAGTGGGCCCCCCCCCCCTTCCTCTCAGTATCTTCCTACACGCGTGGAGGGTAGGATGATGTCTGGTCGGAAAGGGAGGTGGGGGGGGGGGGGAGCGAAGAAACTTGAAGAGAAAACAACATCAGCGGTGGTTGCTGAAGTTGATTGTCCTCTGTCGATACTATACTGGTTGTGTGCGTGGTCGTGCAGGTGAGCGGAACCAGACTTTCCTCTTGCTTCAGCCCGTACTATCACCTCAAACCTGAGGAGACTGAGCGCTTTTCCTACACCGACTGACGTACGGTGACCGCGCTGTGCGTCGGGGAGCACGTGATTCTTTGGGCTGATCTCTAGACTGTGCATAGAGGGTGAAATGTTTCCAAAGTTGCTGGAAATACACTTGAAACTCAAACCCTGACCGGTGTCAGTCGTGTGTATACGCCGGGCCGGCCATCATTACTGGCCATCTCATGTAGTGTGCGTTATGAACTCTTTCCATCACCACAATGTTTGTAATTTGGCATGGTGTGTTGCGATTGATAAAATGTGCGTTCGTTTTGAATAGTATTCACACACACACACACACACACACACACACACACACACACACACACACACACACACACACACACACACACAGAGAAATCAAAATCAGTGTTCGACAGAAATAGCGTAGCCGGGGTCGGTGCCAAAATCGGGTATGGGGAACACTTGGTTCCAGGATTTTCGTTATAACTTAGTGGTGTGACTACCAAAACAACTTCACTCATGTGATGGGCTGAACTGACCAGCTGTGTAAGTACATCGCTTGACACTACCAGGAAAAACAAAAGAAAAGCTTATGACCTGAGGTGCTGTGCTACACGCATAGCACATAATTATGCCAAAATGAGCTGCCAAACTGCACAAGGCGGACCGCTCTGCAGTGACAAAATCAGTATGTTTTCTGTGGCTGATTACGTCTCGGTCAGGCATGACCCATGTGCATTCAATTCTTGGTTTTATACGTATTGTGAGAGTTTAAAGGGACTAACGCTACCGGCTTTGTGGCCTCATCTATCATCACACCATTTAGGCACCTGAACAGTGACAGCGTTTGTAATGCTGGCACTGAGCCAATATAAGCGTACCGGGGAAGCGGTGACCATACTTAGCGCTCCAGTAGTGTATCAACAGTCCTAGCCGCGAATGTTCGACTTCTGGCGCAAAGTGTAAACAACACTGTACCGCATTAAGAGCTGTACTACTCATCAAGATAGAGTATTTCGAGCGTACAGGCGCACTCACGAGCGAAACTGTTTCAAAACTTACGTTAAGAAAGATGGAATGAGCCCGTTTAAAGGCGACATTGATCCTTCCGGAGTTCCCGGGCCGGCGTTTCGCCATTTTGTAGGCGGGTCCACACTATTTCTCTGCTATATAAGTTGGGAAGGAGCGGGCAGCGCTCCGCAGTCAAAGTCATCACTCGCCCAAAACACGACTATGAGTGGAAGCGGTTGCCGATATGGCTTTTTAGAGGGGGAGAGGCCTCAGAGATGTACCAGTTGGACATAGTTTGCCTGAAAACTGGACGTCTCGCTCAGGGCACCCATCCATCCTCCTAGAGACGTAGAGATCGGAGGTGAGTGTTTATGGCTTTTCTGGACTGGACTGATCATTGGAAGCGTAATGTAGGAGCGAGGTTCCTGAATCTCGGAAAGCCCTGTAAATGTTTTTCTTCTGTTTTGTAAACTGATTTTGCTGTTCCAGGTTACGTGCTGCTATGTTTGTTTGTTTGTTTTCATTTCACTTATGATGTGAAAGAAAATTTGTTTACGTTTTTGACGGCCAGAATGGAGTCAGTTTTTGTTGTTGTTTTGTTGTTTTTGTTTCTGGCTATGGAAAAGCGCAGAGGCAGTATATGGTGTGTGTGTGTGTGTGTGTGTGTGTGTGTGTGTGTGTGTGTGTGTGTGTGTGTGTGTGTGTGTGTGTGTGTGTGTGTGTGCGCGCGCGCGCGCGCGCTCGCGCACGCTTAAAATATTGACCGGTCTCTGTTTCTGCTTGTTTGCTTCTTTCGTTTTGCCTGCATTTCAATTTACACTTGAGCAATAGAAATGTACGCAGAACACAGTTACAAAGTTGTTTTCCCTTCCCGGCTTGTAAAACAATATTCTAAAAGAACGATAAAAGTATTGCACACAAACAAACAAAAATAACAACCACACACACACACACACACACACACACACACACACACACACACACACACACACACGTACTCGTGCATGAATTGGCCAGTGGCTTTCAGGTTTATTGATTACCATTGAAAGGTTGGGGTCCACTATTACCATGGACCAGGTTTCTAATATTATTTAAAATAAAATCGAATCGTATCAGTGCACACAACACTATAATTAACTGATCAGTTGACCGACAGACCATGTTTGCTTTTCAGTTTACACTCACATTTATCGAGGTAAGTTATATTATAACTAACTGAATCATCGACTCTGTGTGTGTGTGTGTGTGTGTGTGTGTGTGTGTGTGTGTGTGTGTGTGTGTGTGTGTGTTTCAGTTCAAACTCCCATTTCCAGAAACTTGCGGTGTGCAAGACTGTATACTGTGGAAAACATCTCAGTTCGCTGAACGGCTCACCAAACATCTGCCTGCTAATTCTACACGGCAGTATTGTTGTAATACCGCGGGATGTAAACAAAACTTTGAAGCTTTCTGGTTTGACTTTGTTAGCGTTCTCTAATTTCTAATGTGCCATTGCTGTTCTCTTGTTAACCGCGACATCAGTATATAACCATGGCAACACAAGCACTGCCGATAGAAGAGGAAGGTGAAGGTCACAGTGATGTCCGATTCACGCCACAACAGATCACACAGGTGATGAACGTCACCATCAGGGAGACATCGCTACACCCAGCCGCTCCACCACCACCAACTTTTCGGGCACCACCACCACCACCCCCAACGCCACCACCACCACCACGCCCCCACCAAGAAGAAAATGCAGGCGTAAATGACAACGACCAGCAAAACACGCGGAGCTACAGGAGAGGGGCGGGCCGTTAAACATGAGATGAAGAATGCAATTCCATGACTTGCTTGTTAAAACTGACTGTGCGCCATGGTCTGTGTGGATTCATATCTCAAAGCAGAGAGCAACTTTCCTGTGCCGGTTAATACAAACAGCGATTGTAGAACACTGACTGCAGACTGTCACTAGAAGAAGAATGCCGAGCAAACAGGCTGTCGCGGCTGTGTCCGTCGGTTGTCACTGACTTTTAAAATGGTTGAAATAATCATTCCATACTTGCGTATTTACTACACTGACACCTTGCTGTCGGCCTAATCAGCTGTTTCCTACTTACAAAATTGATGCATATCACAGTTGCGATTACTTAGTGATTTGGTCTTGGTCAGGTTTAACACCACCGTTCACTGAAAACAAACCCTCACTCCCTCTCAGCCCCCCCCCCCCCCCCTTCCCCCGTCTCTCTCCCCGCTCAGCCACGGACTGTGGTTTTAGTCACCGACAGAAAGTGGGCGGAGCATTTACCTACCACTTTGCATAACTGAACCGAGAACGCAGCTTGGCCCGCTCGCACAGCCCACCGCGCGACATGCTTTTTCTCCCGATTTCAAGTTCACGGAACTCTCGAAGTCAGACGTGGCTTGGCCCCTATCGGCCTATGCCTTTTTTTCTACATTAGGCAGTTTTGCACTGACTACATTCCTTGCTGATCTGAAAAGAAAAGCCTAAAGAACAACAATTTTCAAATTTAAATTAAACATTTTGTTCCTGGAAATGATACCGTCTGATTAGTAATAATTTTATGAAGTGGAAGAGGCTAATACGTTTGTAACTCATGCCATTATTTCTCGTTCGACTTTTTAGTACATGTATTTCATAAACCTACTGCACATTCACCCTCACTGCATGATTTCAACCTTCCCCGATCACACTCAAACCCCGCAAAACTGATCGGACAACTTGCCAGCCGACAACATTCCGCCTGAAACACTCAAGTTGCTTACTTTTATTTGTCAACTTTCATGGATGTATTACTTTGCTGACGGTGTTAAATCACCCGCAATCAACAGACCAAAACTTATGTTTCTCTGTCGTTCCTAGGACACACGGTGTTTTGAGGCATATGGCGTCCATTAATGTAGTATGTAGGTCACCGCGGCAGGTAGGAAGTTACTAAGTATTTCCTCAGTGACTACTGACTCCTCAAGTTATCCGGCCGGCAACACACACAATCCACAGAATTTCACATACTCCAGCTCAGTGAATGGGTCCATCCACTTGAAAACTAAAACACACCACACATACTGCATGCTCACGTAAAGCCGGCCACGGCAGAAGAACTGACAACAACACTCCAAAGCGCGACATTTGTTGTTGTGTGACCCCGTTCCAGCTTTTCTGTTTCAAAATAGGTCGCAACAGTTACTGACAAAAAAACAAAAACAACAACAACAACAAAAAAGTACCAATAAATGTGTCAAATTCTTAGGTTCAGGTGTTACTTCTAGACTGCATGAACTTATCGCAAGGAAATAATTTTTAAAAAATCTCTTGATCCATGCAATCATACACGCACAGATCACTCCGCCAAACTGCGCATGAATACATGTGCAAGAATACAAATCGACCATTCAGTGACTTAGGTCACTGTTTCATGCCACGGCTTTTGCGTTTTACATTATTACATATTTCACGCGATCTATCATGTTGTGTTGTTCATGAATTTTTGTGTAATTCCGCCATACCCCTGCATAACTTACGAAACTTGCACGAAGTCATGAATCCACAGCTCGAATCCCGGTGCAATCTAGTGCCATAGCCACCTGAGAGGGGAAACGAATGCAGTTACAGTTATGTAATATTGTTCAACATGAGTATTCTCCCCCTGTAGGTGATCGATAGAAGCGTGACCGGTGTACAGATGAGTCGTTTGCGAGTTACATGCATCTACAAAACCACATTTTCTTTTTCATACAGTGCTTGACGTGCATAAAAGTATCTTTATATATCTATATCTATATATGCATACATATCTTGGGAGTTAAATGACACATTATTTTGTTAAAATGTTGTGCTGAAAAATAATACGCACTAGTGTGACGGAACTATGCATGCTTGTTGTGATCCGCCCGGTATACAGCTGTTTCACTTAAAAATGAGATTTGCCCATTTATAAACTGTACACCTTTTTAGGAGTAAAACTAACACATTTGTTATTGTTCTGTGATGACCATGAGATCTAGAAATATACTTCTGGCTCCGTGTACATCAATTGTGATAGTCATTATCATTCATTCTTACAAGTTACCTATTTTGCTCAATTATCATCACTTGAAGGTAAATTTCTGCGGATTGCAGACAATGAATTCATAATTATTGTGTTGTGTTGTGTTGTGTTGTGTTGTGTTGTGTTGTGTTGTGTTGTGTTGTGTTGTGTTGTGTTGTGTTGTATTGTATTGTATTGTAGCAAAGGACGGCATCCAGGCAGTTGTATCCGACAGGAAACTGATTTTTGTGTGTGCGTGTGTGGTTATCACATTTTGAACATTTCCTTTTATCTCTTCCTTTATATTTTCCATGAACAGTTCTTCCCTGGAAACTGAAGGCGAAACCGTTGTGTCCTTATTGTCTATAATTATGGTCACCAACATCACCTGAATGCTTGGTTTTAATTGCCATTACTTTACTTTTATGGTATTAGTATTACCAGTTATGTAAACTGAAAACGATAAATCACATTACCGCTGAAAATTACGACTCAACATTCGAGGACTACGTCAGATCTTTGAAATATATTCAGTCCCACGAATAACTGATGTGAATATGTATATTTGTTGTGAGTAAACAAACCTGGCACTGAACTTGAAGCACTACACATAACTTGAATTTTATGGGAGACTGACATCAAAGACCTTGGAATCAGATATATGTTTCCAAGATCTTTGCTGACATCACTAGAACAACTATGCCCGCTGTCTGCCCCGTTCTCTGTGGAAAGAAGGGTGCCCGGTCTAAAAGGAAGTAAACTGACATGCATGCTTCGCCTTTCTGTGTGTGCTATACTTGACAGTAAATTCAACTGCAAAGTTATTATCTCCCCTTACCCGCCGCACAGGGCTTGAGTTCTTGGGGTCCCAGTTTCTCGTTCTGCCTCAGGACGCCCTCAGTACTTGCCACAGGACACCCTCAGTACTTGCCTCAGGACGCCCTCAGTACGTGCCAGACTGTGACCACAGCTAGTCGCCCCATTTTACAGTACCGTCAGTGTAGTGTAGTGTGCACAAGTTGTGTGATCTAGTGTTGTGTGTGTGTTCTTGTCAGTCACCCAGCCCTAAGTTATGGCGAGCAGTAAGTTAGTGTGTACGGAGCCAGTCTACATCAGTCTTACAATATGAACCGGGCCTTTGAAGACTTACCCGGTGCTAATCAAAGACAACCGAGTGCTGAAAACTCATCGTTGACAGAGCATGAAAAACATTGTACCAGCATGCTATTTCAACTGGAAGTGGGATCAACCATGCGGGAAATGGTCGCTGAGTGGATGGCCGAGGTAAGAAATGTCAGAATCTGTCTTCACCCTCCCGCAAATGTTTTCCAGTTTTATCCCACAACTGACATGAATCAATATTTGGATGAAATTTGTATCATCCGATGGACAATTGGCTCATCATTCGTGGTTGTTTATAAACGCTGGAGAAAACTCGGCAAGATTAAAAAATAAATAAAAAAATTCCGACCTAAAGTCGGAAAATGGTTGCTGAGTGGATGGCCGAGGTCAGAATGTCAGGATCTGTCGTCACCCTCTCGCACAGTTTTTACCAGTTTATTCCCAGAAAATGAATCAATAATAATTATTTGGATGAGATTTGTATCATCCCATGGAGAATTGGCTCATCATTCGTGCTTATTTCAAAAGGCTGGAGAAAACTCTACCACCAGGTTTATATGTATATATTTTCGGACCTAAAGTTGGGCGCCGCAGTCCATCCCCTGAACATGGCGGGAAATAGCGAGAAGGGCGTTGATGGTTCGTCACGTCCTCTCATTGCGGTATGCAATTTTTCATAAACCTCGCCGATCGGATGTGTGCACCGACACTGAGAAAATGCATCAATCCTGCTACACTTTGATGCCGATTTTGGCAAAGATATCGATATTGTTCGAAATTATACTCTATGCTGGGTAGATGACAACTCGGCGACTGTGTCCGTGGTAGAAAACTGATTGTGGAATGTTGGAAACTGCCTTGTGAAAAAGCGTTTCAGTTTTGTCAGAAGTGTGATGCATATTGCTGGACGAGGACGTCTGCTGTTTTTCGAATATTTTGACGCATGTGATGTTTTTTTTTTTTTTTTTTAAACAAATATTTCGTTTTCTGTAGTAATAAAGATTGGCGAAGGCAAACAAATCGTGCTTTGCTGAGATGGCTGGCGTACGTTTTAACTGATACGAACACACACACACACTACTACTACTACTACAGTACTACTATTACTTCTACTCCTCTACTACTACTACTACTGAGATTGAGAAGACAGAGCTATGGCCGGGGCAGTGTTGGCGGGATTTTTTTTTTTTTTGGGGGGGGGGGGTAACCTGGCGCCGGTTGGGTGGGTGGGTCTTTAGGGGTTTAACGTCCTTTTTTCCACCACAAACGGGTGATATCAAAGACGGGGCACGAAGCACATATATGTGGCCCCAGCCAGGATGCGAACTCACGACCTGAGCATTAGAAGTCCTGGCGCCGGATTTTATTTCCTTTTCAGTAATCTTATATATATGTGCTTCTTGCTGACTCACCCTATTGTGACAGACCAGCACTTTTGAGAGAGTGAGTTAGGTTGTGGGTAGTTCTGTTGATTGCAAAAGATTTTTTCCCCTTTTTCTTTATCGCCTGCAGTGAAGTTTCGCGAAGTTTGCCTCAGGAATAGCGACATCGCACTGTGGTAGGCAACTGATGCTCAGTGCTTGCATGATCGGACATCTCGTGGTTTACCGATTTTTCTCGCCCTTCTTTCATCCTGAACAATGTCTTGCATTTTCACTATGTGGAAGTCGTAAGTTCGGCTAGCATTAAGTGTTCTTATTTACACTGCTGCTGCATCCACAACACTGCCCCCACGTACCTGAAGGAACTGATTCCTGTGTGCCAGCCAGCGCGCAACTTGCGGTCTGCAAGTTCTCTCCGTCTGCGGCTCCCTTCAAGTGACGACACCAGTAAGAAAAGGCATGGTGCACGGTCCTTCAAAAATGCATCCCCGAAATTGTGGAACTCTCTCCCTGAGACAGTGAAGGAGGCAGTCAGCATTACCGCATTCCGGAAGCCGGCGCCAGAAGACTCATCTCTTCAGTGCCTCACGCCAGTAATCATCTGCAGCTTCTTTTTTCCCCTACTATCTTTCCTTTCAAAACCTCTCCCTAAGCGCCGTGAACACTCAGTTAGGGTGGAGCCGTGCGCTATATCAAGTCATCATCATCATCATCATCATCATCATCATCACTGATGTTTGTTTCTGTCTGTGGGGTCAAGTGGCTCAGTGGCTGCTGATGTACAGACGGAGGGCAGTGGGGATGGGGGCATAGGGGGAGGGAGGGTGGTTATTTTCTGTGATGGGCCTCAGCGAGAGTAACTCGGGAACCAAGCCAATAAAGGTACGACCAAAGACTATACACGGGTACGACCTCGACCTGAAGTATTCTTGATTGCATTTTCACACACAGACTAGTCACTATAGACGATCTGTCTATCCCGGCAGTTTAGAAGTGTCCCGTTTGCGTTATTTTACCGTCTTTAGGGTAAAGATAACAGACACTGCATGGTAACTGCGGAGATGACCTGAGCTGGTGTGGAAAAGATGGCCTTATTTACATAAATATTCAACGGAATAAAAACAAACCAGTCAGTGATGCGTCTGAAAAGTAGAGACCGGTTTGGGCAAAATATATTTTGGTTTTCTGTAACAGATACTCCTACACGAGACTGATGATACGCTAAAGTGTTTAACTTGCTCGTCTTGCAGAACTTGTTCTGTGTCTCAGACAGTATGAGTGGGTGGGTGTTTGGGGGTTTAACGTCCTTTTCCACCACATAGGGTGATATCAAAGACGGGGCAACGATGAAAAAGCCAGCACAAATATTTGGCCCAAGCCGGGATCGAACTCACGACCCGAGCATTAGAAGTCCAACGCTCTACCATTCGACCACCCCGGCTCCCCCAGACAGTATGAATTTCATGTAATATTGTAATATAATTATTTGCAAGTCAGTGATGCTCTTTTCTTCTTCTTCTTCTTCTTTTTTTCAGTGACAGACGCGGTCGCGGTCGGTGTCACAGCGGCAACAACTAGGCCTATTTCATTAAAAGATTTCAACAAAGTCACGGTGGCCGGCCATTTAATTCTTACTAGTTACTCTAAAACTGGAATGAGTTTCGCTTTGAACTGAACTGAAATTACTGAAAATGACACTCAACTTGGTTAGTGCACAGTGCGTCCATTGTAGACAGTTTGACTGAAACACTTGTTGAGCGGTCAGCGACAGACTGTGCGATAAGTATACGTCATCGTGTAGTTCTGTGGGTGTAACTAGGTCAGCCGGGAAACCTCAAACTGCGACCACCACGTATGCGCGAGGAGAATTAAATACTCATAGTGAGGGGAAACACCCGAAGCACGCATGCGCATGAAGTAGGTTTTCCCCAACCACCTTGAACCTGACCCGGGAAGCCCGGCCGGGCGAAGGAATCCCGCTTACCGACCTTGGCCGCGAGATCATTCAGTTAACGGGCGGGACAAATACCGACTAGAGGTAGTCTTCATTTACACCCGTCAGTTTTCGACACGGACAATGCCCGTGTTCAGCAGCCATTCAGTATCCCGGTAAGGATAAAACCAGTTACTGATTTTACAGACCTTTCATGCCCACTGACCTGGCCAACTTGACTTGACTGCACTAATTCAGTCATCACGGCAGTCAGTTTTATCAGTGCGGGTGACACTGACCTCCCGGCCCGGGCAGTATGAAGTGCCCTGGTTTTACGATCGTTCTCATCTGTTATGGTGGTGTCTAGCATCACACAACTAAGACACACGTACACATACGTCCGGCGTACATGCACAGACAGGCTTGTATTTACTGAGCTGATCAGTTTATACTCAAACGCCGCAGTGGCGTATAGGACACCGACCTTGTACCTTCGGTCTACAGTTAAAAGCGTTACTATACTGATCAGTTCGCAGATACAAGACAGTCTCTCTCTCTCTCTCTCTCTCTCTCTATATATATATATATATACAGGGGCGCCGGAACCGGGGGGGGGGGGCAGGGGGGCAGCTGCCCCCCCCTGTACCCAAGCAGGGGGGGCAAGAGTGTCTTTTGCCCCCCCCCCCCCTGGAAAATCAGGTGACTATGGCAAGAGGGGGGGGGGAGGGGCAAAGCCATGGTCATGCCCCCCCCCTTCCCCTACCTCTCCCCTACCCCTCTTCCTGCTCTCTCCCTCATCCCACCCAACAGAAAACTGTTTTTGCAGACCGAAGGCTGTCCGCGCCTCTGATTCCCCCTCCCCCCCCCCCCCCCGCTTTTCACTTTTTTCGGGCAATGTCCTTCTTTTCAGTGGCTCCCTGGTTCGTAAAGGTTTTTTTGTCTGCGCAGCATCTGATCGCCCCCCCCCCCCCCCCCCCCCGCTGTTCACTTTTTTCGGGCAACGTTCCCCCCTCCGAGATTCTGCCCCCCCCTCCCCCCAACATCTTCCGGCGCCCCTGATATATATATATATATATATATATATAGAATAGGAACAAAGGCGTCGCTAAATCGGATTTAGCGTCGCCTTTGTTCCTATTCTATATTAAATGTAATTACATGACATTACACTTAGGCAATTGCTTCTTCTAAATTATTTAGTCTTTTACCGCTGAAACCTCTTGCAGAGCTTTAGGGTAGCGACGTCTGCTAGTACTGGAGACGCACCAGATTATTCTGGGGCAGCCTTTTAGTGCTGGTTGGACGCTGCAGCCCTCGTGGGTATCGCCGCATGCTCACCTGACAGGGGCGTAGGAACCACGGGGGCCCTGGGGGCCCAGGCCCCCGTTCGATTTTTGGAAGGGGGGCCCGAATATCTTTGGGCCCCCCTTGCTTTTGATAAGAGAAGAGCGGGCCCACCAGTGGTGGGGCCCCCCTGCTCTGCTGTCGCAGGACACAATCCTTGGCAGTACACACACACACACACACACACACACACACACACACACACACCCCTTCTTCACCCGGCCATATGGCTCACCCGACTTAGTGGGCCCCCCTTCCTCTCAGTATCTTCCTACGCGCCTGCCTGATGAGGGTCCCATTGACCCGAAACCATGGTCGTGAGCGGCTAAAATCACCAATTCATATGGCCTTGGTTGTACCGACCATTTTCCTCCCGGTGGGAGGGGAATGGGGGCCCTATGAATGGTGAGATACCCTTAGATCTGTTAGACGTTTCAGCGGTAGCATGGTAGGTTCCCCCCCCCCCCCCCTTTCCAATGTGGCTTGTAGCCAATATAGGCCCGGGCAAGGCGGTCGGCTAGGGTATTATGTGGACTGTTGCCGTCAGACGGCCAGGATAGCAGTTGGGAACAGTCTCAGATCAAGTGACGTCGGCCAAGCTGCACTCACATACGCCGCGTGCGGCAACGCGGTGAAGCGCCTACGAACTGGGTCAGTTACCGGGTTGGGTTAGCTGGCCCTATCCGGGGTCCCACGACACAACTGACAAGGTGATCTGATCAACTAAAGTTTAACGTCCCCGCCACCTGGGTGATTGAGGACATACTGTTAGACCTCTTACAAGAAATTTAAGGGGTTTTTTGGTTGTTAATACATTTTATTGTTTTTGGCAATGGAAGGTACCGGGCGAGCGCCGAGCGCTCCTGGCCCGGCTGGGCAAGGGCCAGTGCTTTTTATGTTGTCATAGTAATGGAAACGACATTATAGGACAGGCCAAAATTTCCACGTTCAAAAGCAAGTTTTTGTGATAAAAACACTCGTCACAGCCGTTCTAAGCAAAGACAATGGCGTAAGTTTCACCCTGACAATGGTGTAAGACTTACGTCATCAACACTGGTCCTCCACTGCGCGCTCCGTCCGCAGGTCTTATTCTGGTGCACAAAACGTACACTTTATTCCAAGTATAGTAGTACCTACCATTAATTAATATCATAAGCTATCCGGTAAACCTTCTATCCGTCTCATTGCGGGCATTCGGTCAGTGCCGGATTGTCATGTTCAGTCAGTCCGCCCCGGCTGCACACTGCGATAATTATGGATCATGATTCTTCGAACTCTCTTTGTCCACCTCTGTGTGTGTGTGTGTGTGTGTGTGTGTGTGTGTGTGAGAGAGAGAGAGAGAGAGAGAGAGAGAGAGAGAGAGAGAGAGAGAGAGAGTTTCCACTGACTACGTTATAAAATACACACACACACTGACACACACACACACACACACACACACACACACACACACACACACACACACACACACAGTTTTTTTTTAGTCACGGTCGAGTCATGCCGACCAGGGCGATCCAACTCAATGACGTCTTTGCGGGGTAACTTGAATTGTACTGAGTTTAGATCGAAGTATACACTACGTTACGCTCGCCGGCTCTGTTTCTCTGGATCGACTGTGAGCACGGGTTGGATGCCTGCCAAACTCAACTGAACTGTAGTGGTCATGATCGGTGCCGGATACACTTTTACAGCTGAAATCACTGATCGTGGGTGGTAACTTTGGCTGATTGTATTAGCCGGTGCAGCGTCGGCACTCGTTTGAGTGCGCATGAGTGTCACAGTGTGTGTGTGTGTGTGTGTGTGTGTGTGTGTGTGTGTGTGTGAGAGAGAGAGAGAGAGAGAGAGAGTGTGTGTGTGCGTAATGCGTGTTATTGGCCCGACACTAACACATCCACGAAAAATAGAAGTCTAGAAGAAGGTAGGATGATGTCCGTCCGTTCCCATCAGTCCCCTGGGAAAGGGAGGTGTGGGGGGTGGGGGAACTTGAAGAGAAACTGAACATCAGCGGTGGTTTGGCGCGGCTCTACTTGCCACACCGACTGCTGACGTTGATTGTCGTCTGTCGATACTATACTGGCTCTGTGCGTGGTCTTGCAGGGGAGCGGGACCAGACTTTCCTCATGCTTCAGCCCGTACTATCACCTCAGACCTGAGGAGACTGAGCGCTTTTCCTACTACAGTCAAACCTGTGTAAGGCGGTCACCCAAGGGACCGGGCCAAACTGACCGCCTTAGACAGGTGGCCGGGTTATCCAGGAAGGCAAGTCAACAGCTAGCATGTCACCCAATGAATACTCTAGCGGCGCACATGTTACGAGCTGACAACAGGGCTCGCCTAAAGCTTTCTCTCTCTTTCTCTCTCTCTCTCTCTCGGACGACGGACTTGCATTCAAACGGAGACAGACTCAAGTGATGCTTTTCATTTTTATTCAGCAAAGTCGGTCCGGTTCAGTTTCAGTTTCATCTGGCATTGACAAAGACGCTAAACACACACATACACTCAGTCTGACACTTAAAACGTGCACGCACCGGCACGCACGCACACCGGGCACACAGTGTTCTTTCGGCAAGAGAATCAGTTGATCAAAAAGCGGGTCACTGCCGTCACTGTCCCAAACTGAATAAAATTCTTAGTCTTGCGACTTTGGAGCCGAAACGCTGAAATAATCCCCCAGTTTCTTCTGGCGCATGTTCTTCGCATTTATTGATGACAGTTCATCAGAGCAGCCCATAACAAAGTTCAACATGGCTGTGGACCCGGCGTGAAGGGCGACGCAGTAGAAACGACAAACAGGGTGACAACACCTTCACGTATTCGTAATGTACAGTACAGTAATGAGGCGTATTTGGGGTCTTTTTTTTTTATTGCACACCGTTTGATTTCAAACAAACAGATCAGCAGGTGATCAACTGACAATGCAACAAAGCAACAAGAAGCTTCCTGCTGACAGCGGATTCACGCACATTAACACGTCGTTGTCTCTATCGGAAGCAGTAGAAACGACAAACAGGGTGACAACACCTTCACGTATTCGTACACCTTGGAAGTTGACAAAGCTGACCGCTTCCTACAGCCCTCGTATTGATTGCAAAGCAATCAAAAGGACGCCGCTAACAGCCACCCCCTCGCCCCCACCAATCCCCCGGCTATTCACTCGGAGGGGGAGGCACGTGTCAGTGAACCGCGGCGTGGCTAATCCTGTCACGCGTGGCTTGTCAAGCAGTTAGGCAGTCTGTCTTGTCAGTTGAGAACACGGCAGGGGCCCGACGGCGGTCACTACACAACAAAGTGGCTGCCTTGTACAGTGTGAAAGATCGTTTGGGACTGCCAAAATAGGTGGCACGGCCGCGTTAGACAGTGACCTGCTTATACAGTGCATATATAGAGGGAAAACGCTCGGGGATCCTCTGGGGTGACCGAGTTAGACAGTGGCACGGCTTATACAGGTGACCGCCATGGCAGGTTCGACTGTAGTACACTTACGTACGGTGACCGCGCTGTGCGTCGGCCGGAGAACACGTGATTCTTCGGGCTGATCTCTAGACTGTGCGTAGAGTGTGAAATGTTTCCAAAGTTGCTGGAAACTTAATACACTTGAAACTCAAACCCTGACCGGTATCAGTCGTGTGTATACGCCGGGCCGGCCATCATTACTGGCCATCTCATGTAGTGTGCGTTATGAACTCTTTCAATCACCACAATGTTTGTAATTTCATATGGTGTGTTGCGACTGACGAAATGTGCGTTCGTTTCGATTAGTATTCATACACACACACACACACACACACACACACACACACACACACACACACACACACACACACACACACACACACACACACACACACACAGAGAGAGAGAGAGAGAGAGAGAGAGAGAGAGAGAGAGAGAGAGAGAGAGAGAGAGAGATCGATCAAATCCAGTATTCGACTGAAATAGCGTAGCCGGGATGCCAAAATTGGGTATGGGGAATACTTGGTTCCAGGGGTTTCGTAATAACTTTGTGGTGTGTCTACTAAAACAACTTCACTCATGTGATGGGCTGAACCAGCTGTGTACGTACATCGCTTGACACTACCAGAAAAAAAAACAAACAACAACAACAAAAAAACAACAGCTTGACAGTACGTTTTCTGTGGCTGATTACGCCTCGGTCAGGTATTAAGCCAAAATGCATGACCCATGTGCATTCAATTCTTGGTTTTATACGTATTGTGAGAGTTGTGTTGCACTTTTAATGGACTAACGCTACCGGCTGTGTGGCCGCATCTACTGCTCATCACACCATTTAGACACCTGAACAGTGACAGCGTTTGCAATGCTGGCACTGAGCCAGTCTAAGCGTACCGGGGACGCGGTGACCACACTTAGCGCTCCAGTAGTGTTACCTCATTCCTAGCCGTGAACGTTCGACTTCTGGCGGAAAGTGTAAACAACACTGTATCGCATTAAGAGCTGTACTACTCATCAAGATAGAGTATTTCGATCCGACGTACAGGCGCACTCACGAGCGAAACGTACGTTAAGAAAGATGGGCCCGGTTAAGGAATGAGCCCGTTTAAAGGCGACATTGATCCTTGAGTTGGCCTGGAGTGCCAGTTTACGGGGTGTTGTGTGTGCTTCTTTGGAGATTTGACAATGTGCCCTATATAAAGTTCGCACTGAGAAGAGAGAGGAATATCTCCACTGAATCACATCGCGTGGAGAGAGACGTAAAACCCAAGCAAGCAGGAGCGCTCCGCAGTCAAGACCACCACTCCGCGGCGCTCAAAACACGACTATCAGTGGAAGCGCTTGCCGATTTAACCAGCATCAAATGACTTTTCAGAGTGGGAGAGGCCTCAGTGAGAGTTGTCCGAAGATTTGGTTTGCAAACTGAACGCGTGGAGAGCTGCAGCTGGTCTGTCACCGTACAATGAGTTTATCCATGAGATGTAACAGTTGGACATAGTTTGCTTGAAAACTGGACGCCTCGCTCAGGGCGGCACCCATTTATCCTCCTAAAGACGTATAGGACGGAGGTGAGTGTTTATGGCTTTTCTGGACTGATCACTGGAAGCTTAATGTACAAGCGAGGTTCCTGAATCTCGGCTCGGAAAGCGGCATGCACGAGTGCATCGCCCTGTTTTTTTGTTTTGTAAAACTGATTTTGCTGTTCCAGGTTACGCGCTGCTATGTTTGTTTGTTTGTTTTCATTTTACTTATGATGTGAAAGAAAATTTGTTTACGTTTTTGACGGCCAATGTGTAGTCATTTTTTTTTGGTTTGTTTGTTTTTGTTTCTGGCTATGGAAAAGCGCAGTGGCAGTATATGGTGTGTGTGTGTGTGTGTGTGTGTGTGTGTGTGTGTGTGTGTGTGTGCGCGTGCGTGCGCGTGCTCGCGCACGTTTAAACTGATAATTGACCGCTCTGTTTCTGTTTGTTTGCTTCTTTCGTTGTGCCTGCACGTCAGTTTACACTTGAGCAATAGAAATGTACGCAGAACACAGTTACAAAGTTGTTTTCCCTTCCCGGCTTGTAAAACAATATTCTAAAAGAACGATAAAAGTATTGAACACAAACAAACAAAAATAACAACCACACACACACACACACACACACACACACACACACACACACACACACACACACACACACACACACACACGCACGCACGTACTCGTGCATGAATTGGCCAGTGGCCGCTTTCAGGTTTATTGACTGCCATTCAAAGGTTGAGAGTCACTTTTACCATGGACCAGATTTCGAATATTATTTAAAGGAAAATCGATTCGTATCGCACAACACTATAAATAATGATCAGTTGACTGACAGACCATGTTTTCGCAGTTTACAATCACATCGATCGACTATAATATTATTATAACTAACTGAACCATCGATTGATTCATTGGCTGCTCATATTCAAGTTGTGTGTGTGTGTGTGTGTGTGTGTGTGTGTGTGTGTGTGTGTGTGTGTGTGTGTGTGTGTGTGTGTGGCAGTTCCCCATTTCCAGAGACTGTATACTGTGGCCGAGAACATCTCAGTTCGCGGAACGGCTCACCAAACATCTGCCTGCTAATTCTACACGGCAGTATTGTTGTCATACCGCGGGATGTAAAAACACTTTGAAGCTTTCTGGTTTGACTTTGTTAGCGTTCTCCAATTTCTAACGTGCCATTGCTGTTCTCTTGTTAACCGCGACATCAGTATATAACCATGGCAACACAAGCACTGCCGATAGAGGAGGAAGGTGAAGGTCACAGTGATGTCCGATTCACGCCACAACAGATCACACAGGTGATGAACGTCACCATCAGGGAGACATCGCTACACCCAACCGCTCCACCACCACCAACTTTTCGGGCACCACCACCACCCCCAAACCCTACGCCACCACCACCACGCCCCCACCAAGAAGCAAATGCAGGAGAAAATGACAACCAGCAAAACACACGGAGCTACAGGAGAGGGGCGGGCCGTTAGAATACAGGAGATAAAGAACGCATTCCGGTGACTTGCTTGTTAAAACTGTGCACCATGGTCAATGTCGTTAAAAAAAAAGCTTAATTACACTATTTCACATCTTCCTCCATATCTCAAAGCAGGAAGCGACTTTCCTGTGCCGGTAAATACAAACAACGATTGTGGAACACTGACTGCAGACTAGAAGAAGAGTGCCGAGCAAACAGGTTGTCGCGGCTGTGTCCGTCGGTTGTCACTTTTAAAATGTCTGAAGTAATCATTCCATACTTACGTATTTACTACACTGACACCTTGCTGTCCTAATCAGCTGTTTCCTGTTTACTCAAAAAATTGATGCATATCACAGTTGCGATTACTTAGTGATTTGGTCTTGGTCAGGTTAACACCACCGTTCACTGAAAACAAGCCCTCACTCCCTCTCAGTCCCCCCCCTCTCCCCCCCCCCCTTCCCCCGTCTCTCTCTCTCCGCTCAGCCACGGACTGTTTAGTCACCGACAGAAAGTGGGCGGAGCTTTGCATAAACCGAGAACGCAGCTTGGCCCGCTCGCACAGCCCACCGCGCGACATGCTTGTTCTCCGATTTCACGGAACTCTCGAAGTCAAACGTGGTTTGGCGGCTGGGTTCAGTTGCCCCTATGCCTTTTTTTTCTACATTAGGCAGTTTTGCACTGACTACATTCCTTGCTGATCTGAACATAAGAGCCTAAAGAACAACAATTTTCAAATTTAAATTAAACATTTTGTTCCTGGAAAAGATACCGTCTGATTAGTAATAATTTGAAGTGAAAGAGGCTAATACGTTTGTAACTCATGCCATTTTTTCTCGTTCGACTTTTCAGTACATGTATTTCATAAATCTACCGCACATTCACACTCACTGCATGATTTCAACCTTCCCCGATCACACTCAAACCCCGCAAAATCGGGCAACTTGCCAGCCGACAACATTCCGCCTGAAACACTCACGTTGTTTACTTTTATTTGTCAACTTTCATGAATGTATTACTTTGCTGACGGTGTTAAATCAACCGCAATCAACAGACCAAAACTCATGTTTCTCTGTCGTTCATAGGACACACGGTGTTTTGAGGCGGGCTGATATTCAATATGGCGTCCATTAATGTAGTATGTGGGTCACCGCGGCAGGTAGGAAGTTACTAAGTATGTCCTCAGTGACTACTGACTCCTCAAGTTATCCGGCCGGCAACACACACAATCCACAGAATTTCACATACTCCAGCTGAATGGGTCCATCCACTTGAAAACTAAAACACACCACACATACTGCATGCTCACGTAAAGCCGACCACGGCAGAAGAAGTGACAACACTCCAAAGCGCGACATTAATTTGCTGTTGTCAGTGTGACCCCGTTCCAGCTTTTCTGTTTCAAAATAGGTCGCAACAGTTACTGACAAAAACAAAAACAAAACAACAACAACAACAAAAGACCAATAAATGTATCAAATTCTTAGGTTCAGGTGTTACTTCTAGACTGCATGAACTTATCGCAAGGAAACAATTTTTAAAAATCTCTTGATCCATGCAGTCATACACGCACAGATCACTCCGCCACACTGCGCAAGAATACATGCGCAAAAATACAAATCGACCGTTCACTGATTCATGCCACGGCTTTTGCGCTTTACATTATTACGTACTTCACGCGATATATCATGTTGTGTCGTTTATGAATTTTTGTGTAATTCCGCCATACCCCTGCATAACTTACCAAACTTGCACGTAGTCATGAATCCACAGCAATCTAGTGCCATAGCCACCTGAGAGGGGAAACGAATGCAGTTACAGTTATGCAATATTGTTCAACATGAGTATTCTCCCCCTGTAGGTGATCGATAGAAGCGTGACCGGTGTACAGATGAGTCTTTTGCGAGTTACATGCATCTGCAAAACCACATTTTCTTTTTCATACAATGCTTGACGTGCATAAAAGTATCTTTATATATATCATTGCATACATATCCCGGCAGTAAAATGACACATTATTTTGTTAAAATGTTGTTTGGTTGTGTTGAAAAAAATGCAGTAGTGTGACGGAACTATGCATGCTTGTTGTGATCTGCACTGTATACAGCTGTTTCACTTAAAAATGAGATTTGCCCATTTACAAACTGTACACCTTTTTAAGAGTAAAGCTAACACACTTGTTATCGTTCTGTGATGTCCATGAGATCTAGAAATATACTTCTGGCTCCGTGTACGTCAATTGTGATAATCATTTTCATTCATTCTTAAAAGTTACCTATTTTGCTCAATTATCATCACTTGAAGGTACATTTCTGCGGCTTGCAGACAATGAAATCATAATTATTGTATTGTATTGTATTGTATTGTATTGTAGCAAAGGACGGCATCAGGGCAGTTGAATCCGACAGGAAACTGATTTCTGTGTGTGCGTGCGTGGTTATCACATTTTGAACAGTTCCTTTTATCTCTCTTCGTCTATTTTTCCCATGAACAGTTCTTCACATATGAAATTTCCATGGAAACTGAAGGCGAAACCTTTGTGTCCTTATTGTCTATAATTATGGTCACCAACATCACCTGAATGCTTGGTTTTAATTGCCATTACTTTACTATTATGGTATTAGTATTACCAGTTATGTAAACTGAAATCGAAAAATCACATTACCGCTGAGAATTACGACTCAACATTCGAGGACTACGTCAGCTCTTTGAAATATATTCAATTCCACGAATAACTTATGTGATTATGTATATTTTGTTGTGAGTAAACAAATCTGGCAACTTGAAGCACTACACATAAATTTAATGTGAGACTGACATCACTAGAACAATACCCTCTGTCTGCCGTCCATGTTACTGCGCTAATGCCTGTTTGCTGTGTAATTATTTGAACAAGTAACTTGTGAGAAATAAACATACCTGATTAACTATTGATTACTTGTTAGTGTTTTGTGGCTTCACTACTGTGTTCCGTGGCTAGACATAAGCTGCCCCGTTCTCTGTGGAAAGAAGGGTGCCCGGTGTAAAAGGAAGTAAACTGACGCTTGCTTTACATGCATGCTTCGCCTTTCTGTGTGTGCTATACTTGACAGTAAATTCAACTGCAAAGTTATTACCTCCCCTTACCCGCCACGCAGGGCTTGAGTCTTTGGGGTCCCAGTTTCTCGTTTTGCCTCAGGACGCCCTCAGTACTTGCCTCAGGACACCCTCAGTACTTGCCACAGGACACCCTCAGTACTTGCCTCAGGACACCCTCAGTACTTGCCACAGGACACCCTCAGTACTTGCCTCAGGACACCCTCAGTACTTGCCTCAGGACACCCTCAGTACGTGCCTCAGGACGCCCTCAGTACGTGCCAGGGTACGACCACAGCCAGTCGCTACATTTTACAGTATCGTCAGTGTAGTGTAGCCTGGTGTGCACAAGTTGTGTGATCTAGTGTTGTGTGTGTGTTCTTGTCAGTTACCCAGCGCTAAGTTATGCCGAGCAGTAAGTTAGTGTGTATGGAGCCAGTCTACATCAGTCTCACAAAATGAACCGGGCCTTTGAAGACTTACCCGGTGTTAATCAAAGACAACCGAGTGCTGAAAACTCATCGTTGACAGAGCATGAAAAACATTGTACCAGCATGGTATTTCAACTGGGAGTGGGATCAACCATGCGGAAAATGGTCGCTGAGTGGATGGCCGGTGTGGTATAGTTAATGGACCCCCCAAGTAATGGACCCCCCGGTCCAATAACTTTAAAGTTAATGGACCCCCGGGGTCCAACAATTATAATCAGAGGGTATAATTATTGGACCCCCTCTATGGTTGTTGGACCCCCCTTTCACTTAAAAAAAATTCAATTACTTATAGCTCTATTCTCTTTTCTATCACTCGTACACGACACATTATGGTTTAGGAGTAACCTTGGTACAGGTAAACTGAACTAGCTGAGGTACTGACGCAGACACACTGGATTTCTCAAGGAAAAAAAGTATCTCTGTTTGCCGTGTGTGCGTATCCAGGCGTGTGTAGGGGTGTGTGTGTGTGTCAGTGGGGGGGGGGGGGGGGGGTGTCGGTGTCGGTGTTGCCGATGTGTGAACTGAAGTGCGCTAAACATATTTCTGCAATTAAAACTGATATTGTTAATATTGACGACGATAGAATATGAGCTGATGAGTCAGGGGGTGGGGGGGGGGGGGTCGAGTCAATATGGAGATGGTGGGGGTGAGGGTGAGTATTTGGACGATGGGTAGGGATGGGGGGATCTACCTGCTCGGAGGGCTAGGGAGGGGGTATGTGGGTTAAAGGGTTACGGTCTGCAGTGGATGTGTGAATTTTGACGTTGCGCGTGTGTGTGTGTGTGTGGGGGGGGGGGGGGGGGAGTCAATATAGATTGAGAGGGGTGGTGTGGTTGCGTCATATGTACGGAGGGGCAGGGTCAATACGACGTAGGTGAGAGGATGGGGGGGGGGGGGTTACATAGAGGAGTAAATTTAAAAAATATTGATGGTGTAATGTCATTTTAATATTTCAGGAAGTTTATTTGTGAATGTGAAATCTGTGATTCCGACATATGTTTACAACTTTTGTAAATCGCCATCCCTTGTAAACCACGTTTTGTTTTCTGTATTTTAATTAACCACGGTTTTATAATAATTGTTTCTGCTGGCCTCTTAAAGATTTTCTTAGAAAATATTTACCATTGAGATTTTAATCATTTTTTTTCTTTCAATACCAAGAATCATTTATGTAGACATGTTGATAATAACCAGTAATTAATGATGAAAATAATAGGATTGGAGCATGAATTATACACGACTCATACCAAAAAAGCCTTCTCCGTGTGTGTGTGTGTGTGTGTGTGTGTGTGTGTGTGTGTGTGTGTGTGTGTGTGTGTGTGTGTGTGTGTGTGTGTTCAAACATCACAGGGAGATCTATAAACAATCACGACATGGGTTAAAACACCTAAAGTAATGAGAAACACCTTAAGTAACAGGGGGGTCCAACAACTATAGGAGGGGTCCATTAACTTTAAAGTTATTGGACCGGGGGAGTCCAAGTACTATGGGGGTCTAACAACTTTATGACACCGGCCGAGGTAAGAAATGTCAGAATCTGTCTTCACCCTCCCGCAAATGTTTTCCAGTTTTATCCCACAACTGACATGAATCAATATTTGGATGACATTTGTATCATCCGATGGACAATTGGCTCATCATTCGTGGTTGTTTATAAACGCTGGAGAAAACTCGGCAAGATTTAAAAAAAAAAAAAAAATCCGACCTAAAGTCGGAAAATGGTTGCTGAGTGGATGGCCGAGGTCAGAAATGTCAGGATCTGTCGTCCCATTCTCGCACAGTTTTTACCAGTTTATTCCCAGAAAATGAATCAATAATAATTATTTGGATGACATTTGTATCATCCGATGGAGAATTGCCTCATCATTCGTGCTTGTTTCAAAAGGCTGGAGAAAACTCTACCACCAGGTTTATATGTACATGTATATATTTTCGGACCTAAAGTTGGGCGCCGCAGTCCATCCCCTGAACATGGCGGGAAATAGCGAGAAGGGCGTTGATGGTTTGTCACGTCCTCTCATTGCGGTATGCAATTTTTCATAAACCTCGCCGATCGGATGTGTGCACCGACACTGAGAAAATGCATCAATCCTGCTACACTTTGATGCCGATTTTGGCAAAGATATCGATATTGTTCGAAATTTAACTCTATGCTGGGTAGATGGCAGCTCGGCGACTGTGTCCGTGGTAGAAAACTGATTGTGGAATGTTGGAAATTGCCTTGTGAAAAAGCGTTTTTTGTCAGAAGTGTGATGCACATTGCTGGACGAGGACGTCTGCTGTTTTTCGAATATTTTGACGCATGTGATGTTTGTTGTGTTTTAAAAAACAAACAAACAAATATTTCTTTTTCTGTAGTAATAAAGATTGGCGAAGGCAAACAAATCGTGCTTTGCTGAGATGGCTGGCGTACGTTTTAACTGATACGAACACACACACACACACACACACACACACACACACACACACACACACACACACACACACACACACACACACACACCTTTTGCTCCTCTTCTACTACTACTGAGATTGAGAAGACAGAGCTATGGCCGGGGCAGTGTTGGCGGGATTTTTTTTTTTTTGGGGGGGGGGGGGGTAACCTGGCGCCGGTCGGGTGGGTGGGTCTTTAGGGGTTTAACGTCCTTTTTCACCACATACGGGTGATATCAAAGACGGGGCACGAAGCACATATATATGTGGCCCCAGCCGGGATGCGAACTCACGACCCGAGCATTAGAAGTCCTGGCGCCGGATTTTGTTTCCTTTTCAGTGATATCATATATAATTATGTGCTTCGTGCTGCTTCCCCCTATTGTGACAGACCAGCACTTTTGAGAGAGTTAGTTAGGTTGTGGACCGGGACTGGCAGATTGCGAAAGAATTTGTTTGCTTTTTCTTTACCGACAGCAGTGAAGTTTCGCCAAGTTTTCCACAGGAATAGCGATATCGCACTGTGGTAGGCAATGGATGCTCAGTGCTTGCATGACGACATCCCGTTGTCAGTTATCAGTTTACCGATTTTTCTCGCCCTTCTTTCATCCTGAACAATGTCTTGCATTTTCACTATGTGGAAGTCGTAAGTTCGGCTAGCATTAAGTGTTCTTATTTGCACTGATGTTTATTTCTGTCTATGGGGTCAAGTGGCTGCTGATGTACAGACGGAGGGCAGTGGGGATGGAGGCATAGGGGGAGGGAGGGTGGTGACTGATTTTCTGTGGTGGGCCTCAGCGAGAGTAACTCGGGAACCAAACCAATAAAGGTACGACCTTGACCTCTTAACCACGTGACTGGGGTTACAGCGAGAGCAGAAATCCATGAGGTTGCAACAGCCAGGAATGAGAATGACCAACATTGATTCTGAGTCCAGGTGAACTTCTTTCATTATTAAAGTTAGACTGAAGTATTCTTGACTGCATTGCCACACATTAGAGACGACCTGTCTACCCCGGCAGTTTAGAAATGTCCCGTTTGCGTTATTTTACTTTAGGGTAAAGATAACCAGACACTGGTAACTCAGTGGGGGGATGACCTGACCTGGTGTGGCAAAGATGGCCTTATTTACATATTCAAACAGAATAAAAAACAAACCAGCCAGTGAGGCGTCTGAAACGTAGAGACCGGTTTGGGCAAAATCTATTTTGGTTTTCTGTAACAGATACTCATGCACGAGGTGCGCTAAAATGTTTAACTTGCTCGTCTTGTAGACTGAACTTGATCTGTGTCTCAGACAGTATGAACTTCATGTAATATTGTAATGTACTTATTTGCAAGAGATGCTTTTATCCTCTTCGTGTCAGTGGTTTATAAGAACTTCTTTCAGTTTGTTTTGTTTTGTTTTGTTTTCAGTGACAGATGCAGTCGCGGTCGGTGTCACAGCAACAACTAGACCTATTTTATTAATACATTTCAACAAAGTCACGGTGGCCGGGCCATTTAATTCTTACTGATTACTCCAAAAAAGAATGAGTTTCGCCTTGAAACTGAAATTACTGAAAATGACACTCGACTTGATCAGTGCACAGTGCGTCCATTGTGGACAGTCCACTGACAGACTGTGCGATAAGTGCGATACGTCATCATGTAGGCTCCGGGCGTGTGACCGGCTAGATCAGGAAACCACAAACTGCGACCACCACGCATGCGTGAGGAGAGTTAAACCACTCATAGTGAGGGGAAACACCCCAAGCACGCATGCGCATGAAAGGACTTTCCCCGACCAACCTGACCCGGAAAGCGGACGACGGAATCCCGCCTAGCAATATTGGTGCGAGACGTGCGCGACATATTCGCTAGCGGTGGTCTTCACTGACACTCTTCTTTGACACCGACAATGCCCATGTTCAGCAGCCATTCTCCCGGTAAGGACAAACCAGTTACATCCACTGATTTTACAAACCTTTCATGTCCACCTGGCCGGCATGACTGCACTAATTCATCAGTCATAGTCAAGTTTGACGCAGGTGACACTTTGCGACGGCAGTACTGACAAAGTGCCCTGATTTTATGATTGCTAGGTTCATTATGCACATATACTTTGTGTCATACTGTACACGGGTTAAAGCGAACTACATTGATGTGCGAATGGCTTGTATACAAATGTGGGCAAGGAGACGTAAGGTTCTTTAAAGATCTAAGCTCCCAACAAAAAACTTTCCGAAGTGTGAATTTTTATTACTGACTCCTTCGACTGTGCATAATCCAGGCAACTCTGTCACAGTTGCAGAGTTTTCAGCGCTTCGGGGACCCTGATAAAACCAGAGCACGTGTTTGCCCTGACATTATTTAGCTTTTGGTCAGTGAGCGAGACACATCGCTACAGTGTCTAGCAGATGTTGAGTGCCGCACGGTCTTTCTCGCTCAATGTCAAAACGCAAACTGAGCTGTGAATCAGGCTGCCCTTGGCTTTTATTGGGGTTTCTGGGACGCTGAAAACTCTGCAACTGTGACAGAGTTGACTGTGCTTGCACGGTCGTCTCTGTAAAATTTTTTCACACTTCGGAAAGCTTTTTGTTGGGAGCTTAGATCTCTCATTAAGCACGTGCACACTGTATTGTACATTATTTGTATGTTATGTGTGTTAAGTATATAACTATGTGTTGTGTTGTGTTGTGTTGTGTTGTGTTGTGTTGTGTTGTGTGTGTGTGTGTGTGTGTGTGTGTGTGTGTGATCTCTATATTGAAAAGTAACTAAGGAATCAAAAGGCAACTCGGCTCTCTTTCAGACCACACTGAAAACAGAAGAAGAGAGTCTGGACCGAAACTGACAGTGGACGCAAAAAAATCTACCCACCGTTAAGACAAACACCACCACACTAAACAGTAAAGTTTCTCAGTACTGGGAGAGAGAGACAGAGAGAAAGAGAGGAACTCCAGTGCCATCCGACCGCTGGATACGTTATTGCAACCGGAGTGTCAGTGTGTCCGTGTTGTCAGTTCTTTCTAAGAAACTTTCACTGACCAGCCAGGAAAGGAAAAGATTCTGGCAACTTACTAGTTCTACTAAATATGTTCATCTGACCTTACTGTTGTTACTCAGTACAATAGCATCGGTTGCAAACCACTACAATGAGCAGCGTTCAACCGCAGCCGCCCATTCAGGTCGTGGATGATGACATGCGGGACAACGCAGTTCGACCTGATGACCTGATGATGAACTTAAATGTAGAACTCAGGCCTCCCCCTGCTCTGCCTGTTGAGGAGGAGGGTATGGGTACCGTGGACGTGGACATCAACTAGCACGGTGATGCTATAACTGACACGCCGTTCAAAGGCGCGGGGAGGGGCAAAGGGGGGGGGGGGCAGCTAGAGGAGGAGGGAGAGTTCCCATTTCAGAGAACGTGTTGTGGGATCTTCAGGTGAACGTACGTCAGACCACCACCACCACCACCACCTCAGTCTTCAAAACAGGCGCGCTAGCCGTGCCGAAACAACATGACGCCAAAAGAGGAATACATCAGCGATTCATCTTACACGCAGTTGCACCTGACGAACACGGCCTACATCTTCCTCTCACGCAAGACGTGAGATCAGTTATTATTCTACGAATCACGATGTCATTTTATTGAATTCGGGTTATTGCTGGAGTAAGTTCAGTAACACCAAACTTGCTTACCAAATCACAGAAATTGGTACAGGTACATGGTATGAACTTGAATGAACTTATCCGGGATTCCGGGAGACTCCGCCGCGGCTTAAATCTTATTTGCACGACACTGACATCAGTAATATTCATTATGCAGATCTGCGCGTGTCAACATTTCTATATCGGCGTTTGGTGTGCGACGCGCAGCGTACGGCACACCGGCACAGCTTCGCGGTGCACCACTACGTAAAAGATTCGTAGATTCATTTGCATATATATACAGCCCTAGACAGTGTTTAGGTTCGTCCACAGCAATCGCGCCATCATAGTGAAGGGTAGTGAGAAAGATTCAATCCTTTCCGATTTATTCCTGTCTCCACGTTACAATATCAGTCCCCGGCTGTGTGCTGATAGTCACTGTGAACTAAAACACACAAGTCCGAATCATGAGTTTCTCACTTTCTGAGAATGAAAAAAGGAAAAACCAACAGAAAGCCACGGCCATGAACAACGACGCACACTGAATGCTGATTGTGAGGGCTGCCTCTTAAGAGAAAAGCATCTCATTCAAAATGCATAAGATACCCGGCTTTTGCATTGCATAATAATAATTATGACTGAACACGTCAGTTCACACTTTTCCGTTCAGGCAAACATCACTGACGAGGAAGTAGAATATTGACGGGTGGGAGAAAGGTTACGCTGTCTCATCGTAGCGTATGACCTACAAGGAATAACCTACTTTGCTTGCTGGGTGGATCATGTCCTTGTCGAGTCATGACTGACTGAATAACATTCCAGCTGCTGAACACATTCCGTGCACCGTGTTCCTGCGGAATTACTCAATCCAAATACGCGTATTTCTGGCTGCACGATCACTAAGTAGCCCACTGAGGACATCGAAAAGATAAACACACAGAATCAGTCTCCACTGAAGGCGACAACAGTTTCAAACCAAGACATGAAATGTGCATGACTGTCTCGCTGGAAATCGAGTGAGACTATGAATATGTCACGGTCAAGGTCGTAGCGGCCACATAACGCATTATACATCCACACGATGATGTTGTATATTGACTGATTCATCATTGTGCGGTCCCTGTCAAGTTTCAGGCAGCAGACAGACAATGCCCCCGTTTTTATTTTCAAGTGATACAGTGTCATTCTGCGGAAGAGATGTAACGACACAAACAATTGGACCTACTTTCCGTGGCGTGCTCGCCACAGTATACCACTTAGTATCGCCCGCGTATGAATACTAGCTTTTCACTGACTTCCAAACAGACCGTGAATGAGAAACCGCTGACAAGTGAAGTTTCCTTTTCATAACTGCGTAACGGGATATGCTGATCGTCTACGGATGGGCGTTTTCATGAGCCTCTTTCTGGTTTTGTTATACTAGTTTAAGCCTGCCGCGGTCGGTGTATTCGTTGTAGATATCGGAATGTCAGCTGTTCGTAGCCGGCCGGAACCCAGGCTGACGGGACTTCCCGAACTTAACAATTGCGTCTTCTCAAGTTACTGCTGACGTAATTCACATCGACTGTTTTGAATGCCGTAGGGGCAGCGGCCGGCGGAGGGGGGTGGGGGGTGTACAAATCCTGTCTTTCACTGACATGACTACAGATATACATCAGCCACAGTATATCTTTTAGCAGTGATAGTACTCGGCCGATTATGCTCTACAAGTGCCAGTGAAGAGGAGTTCAAATGCCCCAATTTTACTGCGTAAGTGATAAATTTGTCGATCACTGAGCTGAGCAGACTATGTATGGCTGTTCAGTACCCTTATCAGACTACGGCAAGCCAAAACAGCCGCGTACTAAAATAGTGCAGGCGTGTACTATGACCACCAACCCCAGTGCTCCTTTCCTACCACGTGACAAATAGTATGCGTACATAGCACAGGGTGAACACACCTTTTTTTTTATTATTCAGTATTCTGGCGGTACTCGTCAATCAGACTCCTGGCTTTGAGGTCTAGCTTCGGGTCGGACAGGCTGACTGAGTCGAAGAACTTGTGTCAGTGGAGGTGCGGCCAGCGGGTAATCAGTGGAAGCCCGGGCCCAGCTGTCTGGAGGTCTTCGAGGCAGCGGTGTGTTTCGGTGAAGTAGACAGTAGTGCACGTGAAGCACGACCCACATTTCTTGATACTAAATTGGTTTCCTGGAAAAAAGTGTGATTTTCCTGCTTTTTATTGTAATATTGCCAGGAACTAAGAACACCAGAGACACCTTACTGAGCATGATGATAGATAGTGATAAGAGCTTTACTAACATACAATTTTGAATGACCTTCAGTTGACCCATGTCAGAAGGGAGCCATGGAGGCTTCTGCCTCTCTAGTTTAGGAGTGACTATGACGTATGAGGCTAACACTGAATATCAGCATTTGAGGCCTCGTACACTGATTCGCAATTTTGACCTAGGGTACATGCTGCATACAAGAGCCGACTTTTTGATACTCAGTTTTTATAATCTCATTTCCGCGTCAGTGCCTCTCCAGTCTTGTGGTGAAAAAATTAATTCATCTTTTAGTTTGGACAAAAATACATGTTTCATATTTATATACATTTGTGTGTGTGTGTGTGTGTGTGTGTGTGTGTGTGTGTGTGTGTGTGTGTGTGTGTGTGTGTGTGTGTGTGTGTGTGCGTGTGTGAGAGAGAGAGAGAGAGAGAGAGAGAGAGAGAGAGAGAGAGAGAGAGAGAGAGATTACATTTTAGAGACTCGTATTGTCACAGTTTTCATGTACAGAGCTGCGGAAATCCACACTGTGGAAAATGTAATTAGAATTTTAGTGGTGAGTTTCCCGGCACTCATGCGAAATGAATGTTAAACTGAATCGTCAGACATTTTGAACGCATAGTTGTGTACCATAGTTGAAACTGATGACAATCATAAATAAAATTCATACAAACCATATTTTAAGATCACATTCTACAATGTGTGTGTGTGTGTGTGTGTGTGTGTGTGTGTGTGTGTGTGTCAGTGTGTGTCGAAGTCGAAGTCGAAAGTTTTTTTATTGACATTGGCACGGCGGCCATTATCACCAGGTGAGAGGTGGTACAGTAAACACATAATGAACCGTGGAGGAAGTACAGAGGTATACGGGAAAGCTGTAGATTGCTAGTATTGTGGGACAGAATTGTTTAAGTGCACATCAAATTTTTCCTCAATTCAAAACATTTGTACAGAAACCATGCTAGTTGTCTAGTGCCTGACGCTCTCTTGCAGGCAATAATTTCTAATACATATGGGTTCTCATTGTGAGGTGTTACAGTTTTAAATATTTTCGGCCGTATGTCCTTATATATCAGGCAGTGAAACAGAATGTGGTTTCAGTTGTCCCCGGGCAGAAGGGACAGTCAAATACATCTGCAGCACTATTTCTTATGAAACGGTTTCTATGGGTATTGATGTCACTTACCCCAAGTCTGAAGCGGACTAAGGCGTCTCTGAAAACCTTTGTTCGAACATCATTAAAGTATCTTTCTGGGGTCAGTTCTGTCTTGTGTGAAATGTATAGCCGGAAACGTTGGCTGTCCCTCATGCCCGCAAACCACTCTTGACACGCTACATCAATAACTCTTTGTTTAAAAATACACAGAAACATGTTTTCATTCGAAACACCTTGATCTAACCACACGAAACTAAAGCCTAAGTTTTCCAAAGTCGTTCGAACTTTTGAAACCCAATTTATCTTGCCTTGAGAGTCTAATTTTTTTAATAGAAGGTAAGATTGTTTGGGGATACGTTCTGATTCCATCTTCAGAATACGAAACCAGAATTTCAAGGTTTTCATGTAACAGTTAACCAAGAGGGGGTAGCGGCCTAGCTCGCCGTATATCATGTCGGATGGGGTATGTATCGGAACATTCAGAAATTTTTTACAGGCATACAAGTGTACCTTCTCTATAGGATTATCTGCAGTCAAAATGCCCCATACTTCGGCTGTGTATAGTAGAGTAGGCTGTACTACCGTATCGAACAGTTTGAAAAATGTTTCTCTCGTCATGTTGTCTATCCGTTTCAGTGCTCTAATGATGTTCACTGTTGCTCGTTTTCCCTTAACTGCTAAGTACTTTGCACTCTGAAGGGTGCTCATGGTTGTGGTAAAGGTAAATCCCAGGTACACATAGCTGTTCACTACTTCAAGTTGTTCTGATCCTATAAACCATTAATTTTTTCAAATCTCCCCAGAAACCCACCCTTCCTGAATACCATCACTTTTGTTTTTTCACAGTTAATTTCCAGTCCTAGTTTAGCACAGGCCTGGACGAGGCAATTAATTTGATTTTGTAGACCCGACGGTGTACTTGACAATAATGCGAGGTCATCTGCAAACATGAGGATGAAAAGTTCTATCAGGCCCGGCCACAGTTGTACACCGTGTTTTTCCTTCTACTGCTAGCTGTTCTGCTAATTCGTTAATGATTAAAGAGAAAAAAGTTGTACTCGTTACACATCCTTGTCTCAAGCCACGTGGACAATCAAAACAGTCTGTAAGGTCAGTTTTTACGCGTACGCGTGCTTTTAAGGAATTGTACATTGCCATAACAGCCTTAATAAAAGTACTAGACACACCAGCTCTAATAAGGGCTCTCAACAAAGTCTCATGAGGAACAGAATCGTACGCTCTTTTCAGATCAACAAAACAAACGTATAATTTAGCAGGTTTGCTAAGGTATTTTTGAGTTGCGGCATAAAGTGAAAAAATGTGGTCTGATGTGCAGTATCCCGTTCGGAAGCCTGCCTGCATTTCTGAAATCTTTTTATTATCTTCTAGCCAGTGGTAAAGGCGTTTATTCAGTATTGACGTGTAACATTTTCCTATCAGGCTGAGTAGTGAAATACCTCTGTAATTAGATGGGGAATTCCTACCACCTTTTTTAAAGACAGGTACAATTATGGTTTCCCGCCACATATCAGGGAATGTCCCATTCAAGAACACTGTGTTGAAAAGTTTCGTCAAGAAAACAATCAGTATCTCCTCGGCAGATTTCAGCATTTCTGCCACTACTTTGTCTGAACCACATGCTTTACCTGACCTTAGACGTCTAAGTGCTGTGCGTACTTCATATTCAGCAATGGGTTCGTCAAGTTCACCTACTTCTGGTAAGTCACTAACAGCCCAGAGATCAGTTACGTTTGAAAATGTGTCATCAGAGTTAAACACCTCTCTAAAATGATTAAACCATTCCTCTGTGGTAATTGTCTCACTTACAAGTTGCTTCTGTTTGATACCTAGACATAAGTGGACCTCTTTCCAAAACAGTTTTGTGTTGTTAATCTCTCTTGTCAAAATTTCTGCTTTTGAGTTTTTGTATCTTCTTTTCTTCTCTCTAATTAACTTCTGATACTGACGTTTGGTCTCTACAAAACATTGGCGGGTGTGTTCTGTCTTGTAACGTCTGAACGTACGTAGTCTTGACTTAGCCTCTTTTTTGGCCTGCACACATTCTGCATCAAACCATTCAGCCTCTCTTTTTGGGCTGTTGATAGTCACTTCTTTTTTCATACAGTCTGCTGCCGACTGTAGGCATTCCACGAGCAAACCGACCGCATTGTTGATATCCACGTCTATGTCTAATGTAGCACGTGTCAATTTTTCTTGGGCTTCCCTTGAACGCAGAGCGTCTAAATATAGCTGTGCCTTGTCGGCGTCCCAAACTAGTTTTTCAACCTTTTGTCTGACTACACGTGAAAGTTGACGGTCTGCTTGTGTCGTGCGTACAGTCAGCGATACTGGCAAGTGGTCTGATTCAATCCTGTTTTCCACGTTCAGTGAAAGAAAAACACCTTTACCGCATAGTTCGTTGGATGCACAGAAATAGTCAATAAGGCTTGATCCTGTGTGAGACGTGAATGTTACACATGTTTCAGCATTGAAAAAGTGGCAACCGTTTAAAATAGAACAGTCAAACATCTGACACACGTCAATCAGTTTCCTACCAAAAGAATTCACCACCAGATCATCACTGGATCGCTCAAACGTTTCTTCATTACTGTTGTGATGCATATGTTCTGCGGTGTTACCGCTGTTCAATATTGCAGTGCGTGCATTGAAATCCCCACACAGTATTATGTAAAATTCGTCCGACCTTTCCCAGAGTTCAGTCAAACACTGTTCTATCTGATCAATACCATCACTAAAGTCTGACGTGTTGTAATAAACGGAATCATATGGTGGTACATACGAGCACAACAAAAACACATCTTTGTCAACGTTCAGTAAATGTTTGCTTATGTTCAAAATCACAGTTTGTTCGTGTGGGGTGATTGACTTTTCAATGTAATGATTGAGAGTTTTCTTAATTAGTACTATCACACCTCCCGAACATCTTCCATGCTGACTCAGTTTCTTAGCAGGGGCAGTATATAACGTAAAGTCCGCTAAAACGTCTAACTGTATATCAAACTCTATGTACGTTTCTGTCAGACATATCACATCAAAGGAATTCAGGTACTCAACAAAATCGGTGTTTGCGAGTTTAGGCAGAAGACCTCCGATGTTCCATGTCAGAAACTTTAGCCCCTGTTGAATTTCAAAACGTGCAGATGACCGAACCTGTTGTGTTGTGTTTGTTGTCGTACTGTCACTGTGAGTGCTAGTATGGGCGGTGGCAAGGCCTGGGCCGTGTCCCTATCTCCTGTTGGATTTCTGCTGGACTTGTTGGCGTTCGCCGGTTGAGATCCGCCGTGTGGAGTTCATCGTGTCAGAGATGAGTGGCTGGTCCTTGCTTGGTAGTGACACGGACTGTGACTGTAAACGTGTGTGTGTGTGTGTGTGTGTGTGTGTGTGTGTGTGTGTGTGTGTGTGTGTGTGTGTGTGTGCTATATAGTGCTGCACACAGCACCCGGCGGACTGTGAAACAAACAAAATTTCACCATGTTTATCAAACAACTGTACCGCGGGTGAAGCCGGGCTGATCAAATACTTTGCTTGAGCCCAAGTTGAGGTTACCTTTCCCTTTCAGAAATGCTCACCCAAATGCGCCATCAGGGCTCCTAGCGAAGGCGTGTCTTTGCCTCTGTCTCATGTATATTCATGAAAGATTGCCAGTTCTCACGGTCTGCGCGGCCTGATTGGCTGCTAGTCGGTCTATTCTTGGTGCTGTGGCACACCGCTTGACCGGAACGCTAAGAACTTGAACCGTGCACGCCAGCGGCCGAGAAAAAGAACTGGGCCGCGTTTCTTACGCAAATGCGCTCGCGGGCGAATCACGAACACGGTTGTTGGCAAGGCTGAAAAGGAAGAAGAAAACTCTAGTGCTCGCAGCTATCAGTCCTCTTTTGAGCGCAGAAGACGACGTTTTTGAGGAGGAGCAATAATTACTGGCTTGGAGCATGATATACCGCTAGTATGCATGTTTTGCTCGATGCAAAACGGAGACGTAAGGCACCATTACGTACTCACTTTGACCACTCCTTCCCCACAAACACGCACAACATATCCCTGAATGACTGGCGACCACGGCCCGGTGCAATTAGCTCAAATTATTTTCGTATACTATTCTGCACAATTACAAGTTGGGACAGAAGGTCTCCACTGATCCACCCGCAAATTCATTTTAAGCAATTTCTTAGTTCCACTTCAACGAGGCCTTCGGTGGGCGCCGCCATCTTTGTTTACATAGAAACTGACCACGTGACCTTTTGTTCGCGGCGAACTTGCTTCAGACTGCACACGCGAGCGCGAGATAACACCACAGTTCTCAATGGAGCACTGCCAAGCCGGCTCAGTCAAACGCTCGCTCGCGCGCGCGCGCGCGCGCGCGTGTGTGTGTGTGTGTGTGTGTGTGTGTGCGCGCGCGGCATAACACATAGTGAGAAAACGTTCGCCGCGCAGACTTATCGGTCCAATCGAAACACAGGGTAAATGCCAACACCCATAGTGTCACTGCAACTGTTGACGCTTTTCAGTCAGTGCCGGAGTGGACCTCCGTGCAGAGACTGACCGGGAGGAGGCGGGCACAAGAGAAGCCCCGGACACTGAGTATCGTAAAACAAGTTCGATCAGATCAACCACCCAAATGGGGGACTGATTACAAAAAAAAAAAAAAAAAAATCACACAAACTGACTCCATTTGCCATGAGCAATGAATTAAACGAAGGACACACACATATACATATAAAACACATACAACTCACGGTTCCCGGTCAGTAACAGCGTTGAGATGCCAGTATTCGGCGTTTTGTTGCCTTGGGGGGTGAAACAGAGCTGGAATCAGTAACTGGATCAGTTCAGCTTCAAGAATCTCAGACCTCATCAGTAATAGGCACCTTAGACAAGTTCTACTGTACGTTTGTCTCCCCAAGGATAGTGTGGAGTCAGTTTCCCGCCACCCGCCCCCACACACACACCAACGTGTCCTCGTAAACGGGTACACAGGTTGAAAGAACTGCCAATTTTGTGCTGCCAATGTCACGGTCACTGATAGCGTCAGGAGCATACCATGCACAGGGTCACGTGAAAGGCTCAGTACTATGTTTTTTTTTTCCGTCCGGCAATGCCAGAATGTAGGCTCGAAGGGACTAGTTCGCACACGTGGTGACTGAACGGAAATCGGTTTTGATATTTGCGGTGCCTGTCTCGCCTTCGTGTACACACGCACGCACAAACATCAAGTGTGCACGCTAAAAATTCCACGTTCGTCCTTCGAAGAAGAGTAGGCTGTGGCCGGTGGCGTGGTAAAACAGAAATACTGTCGCACGCACCAGAGTGAATAGCAGGGTGGAGGTTTGCACGCAAAGTAGCGCCTAGCGGCAGCAGGCTTTCCCTGCTTCGTCCTCCAGCCTTGCGGCGCCTAGAGCATCTCATTAGAGATGGATACGTGCGCCGAGGAGAAGTCTACCAAACCAAACCAAACCAAACCAATATTGCGTGGCAACCTCCTCTTTTTGCTAGTACGATTTACGGCGTCTATCGCTCGCAGCCAGCCTTCACCACGCAGACTGCCGCCGGACAAGTGCGACTCTGACCGGACTGGCCCACATCTCCCTTCGAGTGAAGGGGACGATCCGCATATGAAAAGCTATTTCCGTCAGCCTGGTTATGCGAAGCAGACAGGATAGAAAGTGAGCAGTTGGGGGCCTCAGTCAGCCTGTTGTCCTATGTTGTTTGCAAACGCAATATTGCTGCTGCTGGTATCACATTCACAGTACAATGAGTTTATCCATGAGATGTAATGTACCAGATGGACTTAGCGTATGAAAACCGGCTGCCGGACGTCTTGATCACGGCACCCATATCTTCAGTCCTAGAGGCCTAGAGATCGGACGGAGGTGAGTGTTTTAAGGCTTTTCTGATGACTGAAAGCCTAATGTAGGAGCGAGGTTCCTGAATCTCGGAAACTGCATGTACGAGTGCACCCACGGTAAGTTCCTTCTTTAAGTTTCAGAGCGTGCGTGGGTTTTGCACCCACGATGTACGTGGAAGGTTATGCAACGTTGTTGTTTATATATATACTTGTTTATTTACGGTCAGAATCATACAATTTATAGTGAGCACATCACCTATAGTCTACCCTTATTGACAAAGTCATGACGTTTTGTGGATCTAGCCTGAATATTGACTGAGCTATGGACGTTTCAATGACGGTGTGGGGGCAGTTGCAACCACGACGTAGGGCGAAGGTGAAATGATCAGCCATTTTTAGTAACTGTAACCTCCATTTCTACAATAGTCATGCACCAGACATAATCATGTCCGAATTTCTTTCTTGTTTTTCACATTAATAGTCAATAGTGTGTGTGTGTGTGTGTGTGTGTGTGTGTGTGTGTGTGTGTGTGTGTGTGTGTGTGCGACATTGTGACAACTCGCTTCGATTGTGACGTCACCAGCCAGTGTGTGTGTGTGTGTGTGTGTGTGTGTGTGTGTGTGTGTGTATGTGTGTGTGTGTGTGTGTGTGTGTGTGTGTGTGTGTGTGTGTGCGACATTGTGACAACTCGCTTTGATTGTGACGTCACCAGCCAGTGTGTGTGTGTGTATGTGTGTGTGTGTGTGTGTGTGTGTGTGTGTGTGTGTGTGTGTGTGTGTGTGTGTGTGTGTGTGTGTGTGTGTACTTAAATATTTGAACACTCGGCACTCTTACTCCCTGTTTCTTTTTCTATCGATTGGCCCGCACTTAACAGTTTACACTTGCGCAATAGAAAATGTTCGCAGTACACACCACTTTACTAAGTTGTTTTCCTTGCCTGTAAAACAATATTATAAAAGAACGAGAAACGTAGTTCACACAAACAAACAAAAATATCAACCGCTCCCCCCCCCCCCCAACACACACACCCACACCCACCCACCCACACCCACCCACACACGGACATACTCGTGCCGCATGCATTGACCAGTGGCTTTCAGGTTTATTGATGGCCATTCAAAGGTTGAGACTCACTTTTACCATGGACCAGGTTTCTTATTTAAAATAAAATCGATTCGTATCAGTGCGCACAACATTATAAGAACTGATCAGTTGACCGACAGACCATGTTTGCTTTTCAGTTTTCACTCACATTTATCGAGGTATATTCTATAACTAACTGAACCATCGACTCTGTGTGTGTGTGTGTGTGTGTGTGTGTGTGTGTGTGTGTGTGTGTGTGTGTGTGTGTGTGTGTGTGTGTGTGTGTGTGTGTGTGTGTGTGTGTGTTTCAGTTCAAACTCCCATTTCCAGATACTTGCGGCGTTGAAGACTGTATACTGTGAAAAACATCTCAGTTCGCCGAACGGCTCACCAAACATCTGCCTGCTAATTCTACACGGCAGTATTGTTGTCATACCGCGGGATGTAAACACACTTTGAAGCTTTCTGGTTTGACTTTGTTAGCGTTGTCTAATTTCTAACGTGCCATTGCTGTTCTCTTGTTAACCGCGACATCAGTATATAACCATGGCAACACAAGCACTGCCGATAGAAGAGGAAGGTGAAGGTCACAGTGATGTCCGATTCACACCACAACAGATCACACAGGTGATGAACGTCACCATCAGGCAGACATCGCTACACCCAGCCGCTCCACCACCACCACCTTTCCGGACACCACCACCACCACCCCCAACGCCACCACCACCACGCCCCCACCAAGAAGCAAATGCAGACGAAAATGACGACGACCAGCAAAACACACGGAGCTACAGGAGAGGGGCGGGCCGTTAAACATGAGATGAAGAACACAATTCCATGACTTGCTTGTTAAAACTGTGCGCCATGGTCTACATGGATTGTTAAAAAAAAATGGTTGATTACATTATTTCACGTCTTCCTCCATATCTCAAAGCAGAGAGCGACTTTCCTGTGCCGGTTACAAACAGCGATTGTGGAACACTGACTGCAGACTGTCACTAGAAGAAGAATGCCGAGCAAACAGGCTGTCGCGGCTGTGTCCGTCGGTTGTCACTTTTAACTCTTTGACGACGAAGCACAATTTCTAACACGCGATTTCCTATAGGAAATCGCGTGTTAGAAATTGTGCTTCGTCGTCAAAGAGTTAAAATGTAAAATAATCATTCCATACTTACGTATTTACTACACTGACATTTTGCTGTCCTAATAAGCTGTTTCCTGTTTACAAAATTGATGCATATGTTGCGATTACTTTGTGATTTGATCTTCCTCAGGTTAACACCACCGTTCACTGAAAACAAACCCTCACTCCCTCTCAGTCCCCCCCCCCTCCCCCCGTCTCTCTCTCCGCTCACCGCGGACTGTTTAGTCACCGACAGAATGCCTACAGTGGGCGGAGCATTTACCTACCGCTTTGCATAAACCACGCATGCAGCCTAACTGGGACAGACCCGCACGCACAGTGCACCGCGCGACATGCTTGTTCTCCGAGTTCACGGAAGTCAGACGTGGTTTGGCGGCTGCGTTCAATTGCCCCTATGCCTCTTCTTCTACATTAGGCAGTTTTGCACTGACTACATTCCTTGCTGATCTGAACAGAAGAGACAGGACAACAATTTTCAAATTTAAATTCATTAAAGTGTAAACATTTTGTTCCTGGAAAAGATACCGTCTGATTAGTAATAATTTTATGAAGTGGAAGAGGCTAATACGTTTGTAACTCATGCCATTTTTTTCAGCAGTCGTTCGACTTTTTAGTACATGTATTTCATAAACCTACTGCACATTCACCGGTACTCACTGCATGATTTCAACCTTCCCCGATCACACTCAAACCCCGCAAAATCGGGCAACTTGCCAGCCGACAACATTCCGCCTGAAACACTCACGTTGCTTACTTTTATTTGTCAACTTTCATGAATGTATTACTTTGCTGACGGTGTTAAATCAACCGCAATCAACAGAAAACTCATGTTTCTCTGTCGTTCCTTTGAGGTGGGCTGATATTCAATATGGCGTCCATTAATGTAGTATGTGGGTCACAGCGGCAGGTAGGAAGTTACTAAGTATGTCCTCAGTGACTACTGACTCCTCAAGTTATCCGGCCGGCAACACACACAATCCACAGAATTTCACATACTCCAGCTCAGTGAATGGGTCCATCCACTTGAAAACTAAAACACACCACACATACTGCCTGCTCACGTAAAGCCGACCACGGCAGAAGAAGTGACAACAACACTCCAAAGCGCGACATTTGTTGTTGTGTGACCCCGTTCCAGCTTTTCTGTTTCAAAATAGGTCGCAACAGTTACTGACAACCCCCCCCCCCCCCCCCCCAAAAAAAAAAAAAAAACCAACAACAAAAAAGTACCAATAAATGTATCAAATTCTTAGGTTCAGGTGTTACTTCTAGACTGCATGAACTTATCGCAAGGAAATAATTTTAAAAAATCTCTTGATCCATGCAGTCATACACGCACAGATCACTCCGCCACACTGCGCAAGAATACATGCGCAAAAATACAAATCGACCGTTCACTGATTCATGCCACGGCTTTTGCGCTTTACATTATTACGTACTTCACGCGATATATCCTGTTCTGTCGTTTATGATTTTTTTGTGTAATTCCGTCATACCCCTGCATAACTTAAACTTGCACGTAGTCATGAATCCACAGCTCGAATCCCGGTGCAATCTAGTGCCATAGCCACCTGAAAGGGGAAACGAATGCAGTTACAGTTATGCAATATTGTTCAACATGAGTATTCTCCCCCTGTAGGTGATCGACAGAAGCGTGACCGGTGTACAGATGAGTCGTTTGCGAGTTACATGCATCTACAAAACCACATTTTCTTTTTCATACAGTGCTTGACGTGCATAAAAGTATCTTTATATATCATTGCATACATATCCCGGCAGTAAAATGACACATTATTTTGTTAAAATGTTGTTTGGTTGTGTTGAAAAAAAAAACGCACTAGTGTGACGGAACTATGCATGCTTGTTGTGATCCGCCCGGTATACAGCTGTTTCACTTAAAAATGAGATTTGCCCATTTACAAACTGTACACCTTTTTAAGAGTAAAGCTAACACACTTGTTATCGTTCTGTGATGTCCATGAGATCTAGAAATATACTTCTGGCTCCGTGTACGTCAATTGTGATAATCATATTCATTCATTCTTACAAGTTACCTATTTTGCTCAATTATCATCACTTGAAGGTAAATTTCTGCGGATTGCAGACAATGAATTCATAATTATTGTGTTGTGTTGTGTTGTGTTGTGTTGTGTTGTGTTGTGTTGTGTTGTGTTGTGTTGTGTTGTGTTGTGTTGTATTGTATTGTAGCAAAGGACGGCATCCAGGCAGTTGAATCCGACAGGAAACTGATTTTTGTGTGTGCGTGTGTGGTTATCACATTTTGAACATTTCCTTTTATCTCTTCGTTTATATTTTCCATGAACAGTTCTTCACATACGAAATTTCCCTGGAAACTGAAGGCGAAACCTTTGTGTCCTTATTGTCTATAATTATGGTCACCAACATCACCTGAATGCTTGGTTTTAATTGCCATTACTTTACTTTTATGGTATTAGTATTACCAGTTATGTAAACTGAAAACGATAAATCACGTTACTGCTGAGAATTACATTACGACTCAACATTCGAGGACTACGTTATATCTTTGAAATATATTCAGTTCCACGAATAACTGATGTGAATATGTATATTTGTTGTGAGTAAACAAACCTGGCACTGAACTTGAAGCACTACACATAAATTTAATGTGAGACTGACATCACTAGAACAACTATGCCCGCTGTCTGCCTACCATGTTACTTCGCTAACGCCTATTTGCTTTTTAATTGTTTGAATCAGTGAGTGAAAAATAAACACACATTGTTAACTTTTGATTACTTGTTCATGTATTGTGGCTTCACTACTGTGTTCCATGGCTAGAAATAAGCTGCCCCGTTCTCTGTGGAAAGAAGGGTGCCCGGTGTAAAAGGAAGTAAACTGACGCTTGCTTTACATGCATGCTTCGCCTTTCTGTGTGTGCTATACTTGACAGTAAATTCAACTGCAAAGTTATTATCTCCCCTTACCCGCCGCGCAGGGCTTGAGTTCTTGGGGTCCCAGTTTCTCGTTCTGCCTCAGGACGCCCTCAGTACTTGCCACAGGACACCCTCAGTACTTGCCTCAGGACACCCTCAGTACTTGCCTCAAGACGCCCTCAGTACGTGCCAGGCTACGACCACAGCCAGTCGCCACATTTTACAGTATCGTCAGTGTAGTGTAGCCTGGTGTGCACAAGTTGTGTGATCCATTGTTGTGTGTGTGTTCTTGTCAGTCACCCAGCCCTAAGTTATGGCGAGCAGTAAGTTAGTGTGTACGGAGCCAGTCTACATCAGTCTCACAAAATGAACCGGGCCTTTGAAGACCCGGTGTTAATCAAAGACAACCGAGTGCTGAAAACTCATCGTTGACAGAGCATGAAAAAACATTGTACCAGCATGGTATTTCAACTGGGAGTGGGATCAACCATGCGGGAAATGGTCGCTGAGTGGATGGCCGAGGTAAGAAATGTCAGAATCTGTCTTCACCCTCCCGCAAATGTTTTCCAGCTTTATCCCACAACTGAAATGAATCAATATTTGGATGACATTTGTATCATCCGATGGACAATTGGCTCATCATTCGTGGTTGTTTATAAACGCTGGAGAAAACTCGGCAAGATTATAAAAAAAAGAAGAAAATTCCGACCTAAAGTCGGAAAATGGTTGCTGAGTGGATGGCCGAGGTCAGAAATGTCAGGATCTGTCGTCACATTCTCGCACAGTTTTTACCAGTTTATTCCCAGAAAATGAATCAATAATAATTATTTGGATGACATTTGTATCATCCGATGGAGAATTGGCTCATCATTCGTGCTTATTTCAAAAGGCTGGAGAAAACTCTACCACCAGGTTTATATGTATAATTATATTTTCGGACCTAAAAGTTGGGCGCCGCAGTCCATCCCCTGAACATGGCAGGAAATAGCGAGAAGGGCGCTGATGGTTCGTCACGTGACGTCCTCTCATTGCGGTATGCAAACTTTCCACAAACCTCGCCGACAGAAAATGCATCAATTCAGCTACACTTTGATGCCGATTTTGGCAAAGATATCGATATTTTTCGAAATTATACTCTATGCTGGGTAGACTGATGACATCTCGGCGACTGTGGCCGTGGTAGAAAAACTGAGTGTGGAATGTTGGAAATTGCCTTGTGAAAAAGCGTTTTCTGTCAGAAGTGTGATGCATATTGCTGGACGAGGACGTCTGCTGTTGTTTTTTTTGAATATTTTGACGCATGTATTTTTTTTAAAACAAATATTTCTTTTCCTGTAGTAATAAAGATTAGTGAAGGCAAACAAATCGTGCTTTGCTGAGATGACTGGCCGCGTATCTTTTAACTGATACGAAAACACACACACACACACACACACACACACACACACACACACACACACACACACACACACACACACACACAGAGATTTATATGTCGTGAACTGATTCGGCACGTTCTCCTGTCACCGTGCACAGAATATAAACTATATTATGTAATTATTATTATGTATAATAATAATAATAATGTTTGTTTGCTGTTGATATTCTGGTATGCCGCTGATTGAGGCGAGGGGAGACGGGACAGCTGCATGGTAGAGCGTTGGACTCTCAGTGCTCGGGTCGTGAGTTCGAGTCCCGACTGGAGCCAAATATTTGTGCTGGCCTTTTTTGGTCATTGCCCCGTCTTTGATACTGAATCACCCTTACATGGCGGAAAAGGACGTAAAATTTCCAAACAGTCACACCCTGATTGAGGCAAGGAAGGAACGACAAAATGTACGTATGAAAAGTGGTAGATCTACTTTCTCACGACGACTGTGGCGGACCGGATTACGTACCCTCCCCCTCCCCCCTTTATTAGGTGGGTGGGTTTTTGAGAGTTTAACGTCCTTTTCCACCACGTATCAAAGACGGGGCAACGAGAAAGAGACCAGCACAAATATTGATTTGTCCCCAGCTGGGATTCGATTACTCCCCTCCCTCCACCCTCTCCCCCAGTATAAGCCCTAGACCTTCAAATCGACACAGGAAAAAGTGGCTTTGGTGTACGTTTCGAAAACGATACGTTCCCCTTTCAAGTTAGATTTGTTTATCGTGATTTAAGTCAAGTTTTGTTGCATGATGATGATGATGATATACTACGGACTATGATATCAGAGACAATGTGCACGATATTTGCATGTGTATAATGACAGTATCAATGTGTCCCAATGCAATCACGGCGAACGGCCATTTTGTTCGATTTTCTTGGAGGTTGATCGGGACTGGGATTTGGGGTGAGGTGTGTGTGTGTGTGTGTGTGTGTGTGTGTGTGTGTGTGTGTGTGTGTGTGTGTGTGTGTGTGTGTGTGTGTGTGTGTGTGTGTGTGTGTGTGTGTGTGTGTGCGATACATCTCAATTTTAAGCTGTTCCAACACATGCACAGTTGAAAAAATGCATTACAGACGGATAAAGCAGGAAATGATTATGTGTGAAGATATGAACTATGTGTTTAAAACGTGCAGTTTAACAGTATGAAACTAGTTTAAACTGCAGAGTTAACTGTCCTGTGTGTATTCCTGGTCTGTTTTTCCTTTCACCATAGCCGTGTTCATCGTTACTAAATGTGTAGGTAAACGACCGGGTAAGCGGAACACTCCGAGATGACCCCCCCCCCCACCCCCCTTCCCACCCCAAGCGTTGGGTAATCACGCAACCGTGATTTACCGTACCGACAGAGACATTACTAGTACGCTATAGAGAGAGACTGCCTATGTATGTCTCCGACATGCACACGGCCGGACCGTGGGAGACTCTGTCAGTCAGTGACGATTCACTGACACGGCCACTGATCAATACACTGAGACTGAAGAACAACTGAGCGGCTGTTGTTTACGGCTGGTATTATCAGTGGATTGAACTTCAGCGGTTCACAATCCCATTCCTGCCGCAAGTTGTTCGAAGGATTTTCATTTTGGTTTGGGTTGCGTGGCTTACTTGGTCTGGCCTGTCAGTACTGTACCGTCACAAGGTCCGGACAGTAACTTGAATGAGGAACTGCAAGTGATTTAATTGGTCGATATAAATAACCAGTTCCCACGGTGTGCCGGCGCAGTGCGATTGGCTGCAACCCAACCACACCCCTTGAGTGTAAATCATCGCAAGCGGCGCGGCGTTCTGATTTTGATTCGCCCGCATACCAGGACCCAAAGTTACACACAGCTACGCGCGTGAAAGCAGCAGCGGGACTTGTCGTAACTGAACGACTCCGCTTTTTAGGGTCGCGGATAGGCAGGAATTTCGCAGACGCGGAAACCGTGGCTGTGCCCGTGAGCCCGTGCCCGTGGGCCCCACTGTGGTGAGCCCTCTCACAGGCTAGCGTCAAGCGTGCCATTCCAACACCGGCAACCTTTGCCAGACCAGTTTACAACGGCATGGCACGCTGCGCGGGCGCTGACGTCACAGCACTGCAAATCCTCTATAGCTGTCCTTTAGGCTAGTATCTGTTGCTCGGCCTTGAGTCACTTGGGACACCGGTGTGATATTGATATTACCCCCACGAGAATTTACTCCCAAGTAAACTGATTGTCCTAAAGAATTGCGTATTCACTTCAAGATGAAAACAAAACCTACCCCATAACAGATTTACTCGTCTGTTCACAAGAACAAAACTTATCACACTATCGTATACCGGCCGTCGCTACGACCGAACGTAACCGCACAGCATTTTCAACTTACCGGTATTTATTAAGAAACTGTTTTATGTACATCGAGTCAGTCGTTCTTCATTAATTCATTAACTTGATACACTGATATCTCATGTTCTGGTATGAAGCATGATTAGTGGTGCCGCACACAAAACTTGAACGGTGGGGAGGGAGGGGGGGGGAGAACAAGACTTGATAAGTTAAGCATATATTCCAAATTGCTTCGGTTCTATTAAACTCAGTTCCACTGATTTTGTTGTCAGTGAACAAAACTCTCGTCGACAAGAATCTCCGCAAGACAAGGGCGGGTGTGTGTGTGTGTATATGTGTGTGTGTGTGGGGGGGGGGGAACTGACAGAGGCTGGGTTGGGTTGGGGGTAATCAGGTTGGGCCGGTTGGGGGTAATCAGGGGGGGGGGGGGGGGGGGGGTTGGTAGGGGTTGGGGATTAATAATTTGCAGGTGGAGTAAATTCAATTGTACGAGGCTTTTACCCCTGACTAAAGATTTGGAGGTTAATTATTTCCCACGTGGAGTAAACGTATCGTACGTGAATTTTGCTCTAGATATGGTGAAAAAAAAGAAGAAGAAAAAACAGCAACAAAAGACCCCCACAGAACAAAACAACAACAATTTTTTTTTGGGTAGATGGAGCAAAGCTGTGATGGCTGAGGAGTACTTCTGTCGACCGACAAATTTACTGAGAGGGAAAATCTATTGCGAGCTTTTTAATCCGGAGTAAATCCCTTGTGGTGTACAGTTTCGCATTACACCGCACGCCAGTGGGGTTTTGCGAGTTGCGATTGGAGTGCATATGCCGGTGTAGCATCCGGTCCGGTCCCCCCTCTGAAGTAGTCCCCCGGGGGACCAATTCGTGGCAAAAACTGCTCTATAATGGCCCCCCCTTAGACATCCAGCCTCGTTTTCGACTGGTCCCCCTGGGCGATTTTGGTCCCCCCTCGCATCCAAAATAGGCCCCCTCTCGAACTGGTCCCCCTCTTTTCTAACCAATGTAGAGCTATGTCAGTATTTATTTTTAACTTTATTGTTACAAAACTTTATTGTCCCCAAAAGCACAGGGCCATAGGAACATTTTTTATTTGTTTGGTTGTGTTCTTGTTTCTTTCCGTTGTTTTTTTTGCATTGGTTCTTTTTTTTTTCTGTTTGTTTATGAGATGGTTGTACCGAATACTGAACATTAACGTGGCGATGTTTGACACGAGTCACGTGACGTGTCAAGAAGCGTGGCGACCGTTTTCTCATCCCACAAAAAAAAAAAGAAAAGAGAAAACAAATCTAAACTTTTAAAAGTGATTTAACTTCGTAGATTTGCCGTTCTATGTAGCCTATACTTTTGTTTTTTAGTGGCGACCGTTTTCTCATCCCACAAAAAAAGAGAAAATAAAAAACAAAAGTATAGGCTACATAGAACGGCAAATCTACGAAGTTAAATCACTTTTAAAAGTTTAGATTTGACACTGTAACCTTGACCCAGTTTAAGATCATCTTGAATAACATCTCTGTACAAAAATGAAAATAATTATACATATAACGAAAGAGGTGTGTGTGTGTGTGTGTGTGTGTGTGTGTGTGTGTGTGTGTGTGTGTGTGTGTGCGCGCGCGCGTGCGTGAGTGAGTGTGCACGCGTGCGTGCGTGCGTGCATAATGTGTGTGTGTGTGTGTGTGTTTGAGAGATGGGGGGGAGGAGAGAAAGTGTGGGGGGCGAGAGAGAGAGAGAGAGAGAGAGAGAGAGAGAGAGAGAGAGAGAGAGAGAGAGAGAGAGTGAGAGAGATCCAGAGTCACGTTTTCTACTGAGTTGACACACACTATAACAATAAAGTTAAAAATAAATACTGACATAGCTCTACATTGGTTAGAAAAGAGGGGGACCAGTTCGAGAGGGGGCCTATTTTGGATGCGAGGGGGACCAAAATCGCCCAGGGGGACCAGTCGAAAACGAGGCTGGATGTCTAAGGGGGGACCATTATAGAGCAGTTTTTGCCACGAATTGGTCCCCCGGGGGACTACTTCAGAGGGGGGACCGGACCGGATCCTACACCGGGTCATAAGTTTGCGTACGGCGGCGATGATCGCAGCAACGGCCCGGGGACAAATTCAGTAAGAGAGAAAATCAGCAATCGGTCCTAGGGACTTCACGCCGACTTGCAGCTGCTCAGTACTTGTTAGACTGATTTTTGTCCAAATCAAGTTAAAAGGTAAGTAACTTTTCAAGTGGCAGCACTTAACTTAGTTGAAGTTGTTCCATCACTGAATCGAAACTGAGCGGTCAGTCATGCAACAAGGTTGTCAATGGAAAAAATCACTTGGCCTCTCAAGTTGTCTCTCCACCGATGCCGACTTAATTTGCGTACCACTTTGTCAGTCTGCCAAGCATTATGTGGAGGACGGCCGTAAGCGGCCACTGATTCGGATTCACCAACTGAAAATCCATGTATGTAGAAATCGGTAGACGGCGGAATCATGTTTGGAAGGGGGAGTTGGAGGGAGGAAGTAAGGCCGGTGTGTGTGTGTGTGTGTGTGTGTGTGTGTGTGTGTGTGTGTGTGTGTGTGTGTGTCTCTCTCTCTCTCTCTCTCTCTCGCGGGGAGCCGGGGTAGCCGAATGGTAGAGCGTTGGACTGCTCGGGTCGTGAGTTAGGATCCCGGCTGGGCCCAAATATTTGTGCTGGCTTTTTCATCGTTGCCCCGTCTTTGTTATCACCCGTATGTGGTGGAAAAGGACGTTAAACCCCCGAACATCCACCCCACCCACCCTCTCTCTCACTCTCCGAGTCTCTCTCTGTGCGCGCGCGTGTAGGTTATGTACGGGATTTGCAAATTTTAGACACATTTCCTTATTAGTGAATACTTTGTCCTTGGAGACAGTGATACCTCAGTGGACAAGTAGTACAATTATTTTGTGTTTTGCGCGTGCAACCAGAGACACGGCATGTCAGCCTACCCTTGCTGTGACCTGTGAGGTTTTCCGATTTCTCTCTCTCTCTCTCTCTCTCTCTCTCTCTCTCTCTCTCTCTCTCTCTCTCTCTCTCTGAGTGATTTCTATTAAGTGCATGTATTATAATTAATGATTAAGCGATGAAGGGAACAGATTTATCTTTCAGATTTCACTGAAGCCGTAAGCAGAGCTTGAGGTACCAATCACACGGCACACCGAGACACCACCCGTCATCAGTGTTCTGGTCTCCCCACTGGCAGTCACCTTACCGATACTAGCGTTCGTGGTCAGTCGTCATAACGTCCCAGACACGCTTGTTTCGGTGAGTCCAATCCATTCGTCCTGTGCGTCTCCTTGAGAAGCTGCTCGGCTCACCAGTAAACCGATAAGCCCAGGAAAGGTTCTAAAAAGCGACCAGTCCCACTCAAATTCAATGCCGTTCACCTGAAGTAGCTGCCATCACCCGCTCTACATACCGGCAGCCGGCATCGGTAGCAGACGGCCCTTTCACGAAACTGACCATGAGCAGCGTTCAACCACAGCCGCCCATTCAGGTCGTTGGAGATGACGAGCCGGGGGACAATCATGTCGTTCGGGAGGATGACCTTCAAGTTATGGTGAACCTAGGTGTAGACGTCAGGCCTCTCCCTGCTCCACCTATTCAGGAGGAGGGTATGGGTGCCGTGGACGTGGACATCTCATAATGACGAATATAAGTCCAGTAATGAATATTTCAGTACTACTGTACATGCAGACTTTGGTCAACGGATACAGCTCATTGTAAAGTGATACCGACCGTGACAGCAGCGCCGAGTGCGTTATCAAAAAAAATAACGTCGGTGACGATCTCACTGACTGCAATGCCGCGGGGCAGAAAGCAGACGATACTGAACAGAACGCAGGGCGTCCCTCTAATCTGTGACTTCCCCGATCACTCATGGGTTACCCGAACTACTGAAAAGTAAGATGTCTTGTGGTTGTCCGCTAAGTTAGCACGGCACACGACTGATTGCTTAGGAAGACGGTGCTGTTTTGGAAGCAACCAAGAACTGCTAATTGTTGTCTATCGTCTGTAGACTGAGCAGACGGAGGCGTGAAACGAAGCAGGGGTCAGTCGACGATCGACTCAACCAAAGGGGGACTGCCCCTGACCTTCACCTGAGCAAGGCAACGGTGACAATAGACGACTGCACTCTTGTCATCCCCCAGATCACATCTCCGCAGATTGCGTTTTCTGGTCTCTGTACTGAGCGCCGCTGTTGCGACCGCATGTCGACTTGCGTTACAGCCGGCGCGACTGGACGACAGGCACAGGGTTAGCTGACACTCCTAGCTGCTGCTTGTTTTTGCTTAGTTAGAAGTTGCTAAGATTCTATTCAGCTTGCAGGTAAGTAACCTTTTCAGTCATATTATATATGTTCATCATGAATAAATAATGTTGAAACTAAAATTCATTCCTCTGCTCGCCACTGACGTGAACTGGCGATAGTAGATGATAGAGGGCAGGTTGCCGGCCGTTAATGGGAGAATAAAAGCAACATATTTGCTGCACAGTCCATCTGGGCACTATTCATGTTAGACGAGCTTCCAGGCATCTGCCATTTTAATATTCCTTGATTGGGATGGTCGAGACAAGCACTCTCGTTTTAAACACAGCACTGTAATCAGATGCCCGAGCTGACATATGATTTTTACTGAACGAGGGTAACGCAGATCAGTAATCTTGTTTGTTTCTCCAGGTTTGTAAATCTCGCACTGAGTCACAGTATTGCGTTATGATTATGTATAATAATGGCCTCATTATTTTTTCACTGAAATACCACAAAGAAAATCTTGTACTTACGGGCACTGAATGATGACCGTTGTACACGGTCCCTGAGTCTTGGGGTCTTTCCTGCCACGGAGAAGCGCGACAGAAGTTTTAAATGGCCTAATGTTAAGATTGTTAATATTGTTAGGTTCACATAGCGTTCTGAGCTGTTATGGTGGTGTCTAGCATCACACAACTAAGCCACACGTACAAACGTTGTACATGCACAGACAGGCTTGTATTTAGCTGATCAAGTTAAAATAAAACTGAAGGCAGTGCCGACCTCGTAGCTCCGGACGACCGAGCTTTCCTTGTTCGCAGACTGAGAGCCATCAAATGTCAGCGTGCTGCATTCGGAGCTCTACTAATCTCTACAATAGACTACGTGTATTTCAAGCGCTCAGGTGCAATACAGTCACAAGCGCTACTGTTCTCAAACCGGCAGAAGTCAGTCTGTCTGTCTGTCTGTCTGTCTGTCTGTCTGACTGTCTCTCTATATATTGACATGTAACATAGTAATCGGGTAGCAATAGCGTGGACTTCACATCAAGTCGTCTGTCTGTATGTGTGTGATCTCTATATTGATAATTAACCGAGCAATTAAAGCCTCTATATTCGTAACGCCGCTGAGATGAAAAAACTACCGCTTTCGGATCTCTGAGGTTATTTGCCAGATAGGAGGCCGATTCATTTGACCACGCTTTTACGTGTATAGAACAACATAAACGCCAACCCGATTCACCACTATGGTCAGTGTCAGATGCTATGTTGTGTCCCAAGTGACTGATTTTGACGCACGTCGGATAAAATGAGCGCATTCGATGAAATGTTTCAGTCCACAACTGACATTGTTCAGCGTATGGCTGACAAACGTACATACATAGTCGAGACTTTAAAAGGCAACTCTCTCTTTCAGATCACACTGCCACGGATGTCAACTGAACACATAATTTTGACGAAGAAGTGGCCGCTCACTGACTGACAGGAATCTAGAATCTTGATTGAAGTCAGTGTAAGGAGTCTTTACCTGTAACTTACCAGGGATATCGGTAAGTCGGTGTCAGTGCATCTTGACTGGGTGAATGTCACTGATGACAGCCAATAGGCTCAAACTGTATAAGGTACTTTGTTTCGTGTGTTTGCACTGCGCGCCTTGAAACGGGAACTATGGCAACACCGGAGTTTCCTGTTCAGACTGCGACCTTGACCTCGAGTCAGATCCTGAGACAGCTGAACGTGATTGTCAGACCCCCTCCCCCAGCCCAAGACCCACGCTACTCTGTGGAGGAACAGAGTGGAACTGACGGGGATGTGAACGTTCATCAGCTACCAAATGTCCTCGTTCAGCCGCCAAACAACTTCGGACAAGCGTCGTCACATGGAAATAGGAATGGGAACTGAACTCACCGCATGCTGACGAATCCAAGAAATGTGAAACGGCCCCGTGCTCAATTGTAACATCAGTTCCATCCTTTTCCCTATGATTTTGCCGTCGACTGATCGTCGTGATGGCTGACATTGGGGATGAACTGTATAGATGGGTGACACTCTTAAATTAAAAAAAAAGAGACTAAAACCCAGGTGTAGGTGCAGGGGTACTTGGTTCCATAAGGGTTAAACACCACCCAAACACTATGTTTTAGCAAGTTTAAAAGCGTTTGGTGGCCTTTCCTATCACTGTAAATGTAAATCATGAATGTGGCACTTTTGACTTGTCTCTGGGTTGCTGCTACGTGTAGTAGTGCTCTGCCTGACCCATGTTTTGCTCACCAAACGGAATTCAGTTCAGTCAGGGTAGGCTTCCAGAAAAGGGATTTCAGTCACCCAGACTTGTGTCACCCATACAGTATAGTGACATAAAAGTTATCTTCGGTTTGACGTCAGTTGACCTCACTGAGAGCAGTTTTGCATAAACAGTTTTGCATGAACTTGTGGGGAACCGGGATAGCCGAATGATAGAGCGTTGGACTTACGTGAGGTCGAATAGCGGTTGGGGCCAAATATTTGTGCCGGCCTTTTTCTCGTTGCCTCCGAGTCGACTTTGATATCACCCTTTCGTGGTGGAAAAGGACGTTAAACTCCTAAACACCCACCCACCCGCATAAACTTGTGACAATGTAATAATGTATGCAGGACGTCGGACTGGGACGTACACGCTCGCTCAGCGCACCGCTAGACAGCTACCGGTTCTCCAGTTGATTACTGACATCGTGATCACGATCAGGGAGCAAGACGTCTGTCAGATAGATTTCGGTACAGTTTTAGTTAACTGGGCTGTGGTTAGTTGGTACTATGCCACGTTTCTCTGTGATAAACAACAGGGTTTACAGTGTTGCTCTGAACAGAAGAAACCCCAGGACTGAAATCTATTTTTCTACTCTTGATTTAATATCATTCCTGGGAATGACTCGATATACTTGTGTCTTCCAATTTTTTTTTGAATGCTAGACATTTAAATATTTGTTACTAAGCTGTTTTCTTTTGACAACATTCATCCGACATTTCAGTATTTCACAGATCACATAGAACATTTCACAGAGCGCATTCACGCTTACAGCCTGGTTCAGTTGAACCTCCTCTGATTACGCTCGGCATAATGCCAAACAACATTCCGCTACCGCTCACAACTGATTTGCACATTGACTACTTTGATTTGTCGTTTTGTGTACATTATATTTTGCTGAGAGTTAAATCGACCACAATCAACAGATCAAACTTCTTTTCTTCATTACAGCGCTGTCGTCCCTAGCATACACCGTGTCAGTTTTGAAGGCGGGCTCATTTTTCCAGTATGGCGTCCGTTTCACAGTAGCCTCTAGTAGTTAGTGGGTCACACCGCGGAAGGTATAGGAAGTATGTCCTCACTGACTACACCTTGTAACACAAACACACACACACAGAGCCCACAGAACTTGATTTCAAATACTCCAACTGAATGGTATCACCGTCTTGAAAACTAAAACGCACCACACATACTAGTCTACCTGTTGACGCCAGGTGTGAGGGGTGATCCAGTTCAGTGTCGAGACAGTCAGACGTGTGACCCCGTGTGACCTCCGTTGCCAACTTGCCAGTTAAAACGGGCCGTGACATTTACTGACAAAAATACCAGTAAATATATTAAATCCTCATACTACACGAACTTTGCAAAGTAAAGAACAGAAAAAAAAAGCGGTTCTCTAAGTCTTGATGATCAGTTGGACAATCCCATCACTGATAAACTCACAGATCACTCCGCCAAACTGCGCAAGAATACCGTCAACAGATAGACCACTGATCCTTGAATTTGGGTCACCATTCTTTGCCACGGCTTTTGCGTTTTATATTACATTTCAGATCACCTATCCTGTTGTGTCTGTTATGAATGTTTGTGTAATACCGTCATACCCGTGTATAACTTACCAAACGTGACTTGCGCGAGGTCATCCAGAATCCCAGGTGTGGGTGAAAATAATAATCGTCCAGTGCCATAACACCTGAAGGGGAAACGAATGCAGTTACAGTTATGCAATGTTGTTCAACATGAGTTCTCTCCCCCTTGAGATGATGACGGAAGCTTGACCAATGTACAGATGAGTTTGTATCCAGTTACATGTGTCTACAAAACCACAAGTTTTTTTCTTCTTCATACAATGCTTGGTATACATAACAGAATCTTAATAAATGTCCTTGCATACATATCCCGGCAATAAAATGACACTCATTTTAAAAAATTCTTTGTTTGAGTTGAAAAAATGCAGTGGTGTGACGGAACTGCGTGCTAATTGTGATCTACATGTATACTCTTTACAGCTGTTTCACTTAAAACAATATTTACCCATTTACAAACTGTATACCTTTTTAGGAGTGAACATAACATATTTAATATTGTGCTGCGATGTCCATGAGATCTAGAAATACACTTCTGGCCCGGTGTACTTCGTGATTTTCCGGCATTTTTATTCATAGAAGTTATCTATCAGTTTTGCTTAATTATCATCAAGGCAAATTTCTGCGGTTGACAGACAGTGAAGTCATAATTACTGTATGAGTGTATCGCATCGCATCGCACCGCATCGCATCGTATCGTATCGTGTCGCATCGCATCGCATCGTACTGTAGCAGTGGACGGGATTCGCCCAGCCGGGCAGTTGAATCCGACAAGAAATTGATTTTTGTGTATGTGCGTATGTGGTTGTGACTCTTTAATTGTTTCCTTTTATCCGATGCTTTTCGTCTGTTTTTCATAAGTAGATCCTCATTTTCGAAATGTCCCTGAAAAACTGAAGGTGGCCATACTGACTGAATCATTGTTATTGTCAGCAACATCACCTGAGTGCCTGGATTTAATTGCCATTGCTTTATTCTTATGGTATTAGTATTACATGCATGTAAAGAAAACATAAATAAATCAAGTTACTGCTGAGCATTACGACTCAGCATTCGGGGACGCTTTGAAATCTATTCAATTCCACTAATATGTGAATATGTAATATAGGCTTTGAATTAACAAACCTGACAATTGTCACAACTTGAAACATTGTGCATAAACTGTGAATCACTGGAACAATATTTGGCGTCTGATGTCCATGTTACTTCGCAAACGCCTGTTTAATTTGTAATTGTTTGAAAACGTAAGTTAGAAATAAACATAAACTAGTGCCCAAAAGAAACGATACCAAGGGTTGGCAAGGACATACCAAAGCAGAACAATACAGAAATTTCAGAGTGGTATATTTCATTAGCAAATGTTTGCGGTATTCCCGAGCGCAGACGCTGTATTTGGGACGTGGGATACGTAAACCTATGTTTTTAGGCCTCGGGGATCACTTTGCACAAAAACATTCTGACAACAGTTTTGGTATCGTTTCTTTTGGACACTAGTTTATATGCTCAACTATTAATTACATTGTTACTGTATTGACGCTTCACAGTAGGCCTACAGTCTTTCAAGACTAGAAATAAACTGCATCTTTCTCAGTGAAAAGGATGCCCGTCGGAAAGCGTCCAGCTTCATAAAAGTAATTTGACGCTTACGCTGCACTGATTTGAATTTTTCCGTGTGCGTGGTACTTGTCACATTGTCAGTGACTTTAACCCCATTATCTCCCCTTACCTGCAGGCTTTCCGGGCGGCATAGCTTCAGTTTTCCCAACTCTGTCCCATCGGCTTCACTGACGTTAGCCTCTGTACTGACGCAAAACAGGCTAACCGCGACCTGAGCGCAGAGATTTTAATAAGTAAGGTTTTAGTTATTAGTTGTCTGGGTTCGGGTCTTGGTTAGCCTGTTTCGCGTTAGTACAGACTCAGAGGCTAACGTCAGTGAAGCCAGTGGGACAGTGCTGGGTTTTCAGTTTCCCCGTTACTGTGGGTGTCAAGTCCTGGGGACCGGAACCAGCAAGTGTCGAGGCAGAGACCGTGACTCAGATTCAGATCATTAATTGCGTAGGCATCATTGCCCTTTGCAAAGGGGTGGGGTGGGGGTGGGGTGGGGGCGGGGAAGGGGGGGGGGGGGCACTGATTACAAAGCCATGCAGAAATATGCCGTACATCAAGCTTCTAATCTCATTTCCACGTGCCTCACTGGTGGTGAAACTGAAAATGAATTCATCTTTCAGTCTGCCGGGCACAAATGAATTTATCATATTTATGCAAAAATATTTATATATATTTGAGTATTTGAGAGAGAGAGAGAGATTACATTGTGGATTTTCTTTCTGCTGCACCACATTTTAGCGACCCGTATTGTCACAGTTTTCAGGGTTAAAGCTCCGGAAATCCAGCTTGTGGAAAATGTAATGAGAATTTAGATCATGGTGAGTTTCCACTGATGCGAAATGAATGTTAAAATCGTCAGACATCAGGTTTGAACGCATGCCATCTTGTGTGCCATAGTTGAAACTGATCATAATCATAAATAAAATTCATACAAACCATATTTTAAGATCACATTCTAGTATGTGTGTGTGTGTGTGTGTGTGTGTGTCAGTGTGTGTGTGTGTGTGTGTCAGTGTGTGTGTGTGTGTGTGTGTGTGTGTGTGTGCATGGAGTTCGTGCGCGCGCGTGTGCGTGTGTGTGTTTGCCATATAGTGCTGCAAACAGCACCCGGCGGTCTGTGAAAAAAAAGCGCAAAATTTCACCCTGTTTATAAAAAAATTCAACGAAGGGTGAAGGGCTGATCAAATACATGTACTTTGCTTGAGGGGACCCTTCCCTTTTAGCGATGTTCACCCAAATACGCCATCAGGGCTTCCAGCGAAAGCGCGCCTTTGCCTCTGTCTCATGCATATTCATGACAGATTACCAGCCCCCACGGTCTGCGCGGTGTGATTGGCTGCTACTCAGTCTATTCTTGGTGCTGTGGCGCATCAAGGTAAATTTCTGCGGCTTTGTGCACCGCTTGACTAGCGTGGATCTTGAAACCGTGCACGCCAGCGGAACTTGACCGCTGAGAAAAAGAACTGAGATTGGCGGCCTTGCCGGTCCAATCGAAACACGGGACAGGGTAAACGTCAACACCCATAGTGCTTCCCTGCAACAGGTAACGCTTTTGAGTGAAGGCCGCGGGACTCAGTGTCACGACTGACCTCAGTGCAGAGGCTGGTGTGGCCGGGAGGAGGCGGGCACAGGAGAAGCCATATGCCCCGGCCACTAGTAGAAAATACTGTAAGGCTGGACTGACAGTCCGACAGCAGTGGGGGAATCGGTGGCTCAACGGTTTGAGCGTTAGACTGAGATCGAAAGGTCCTGGGTTCATCAGTTCCGACAGGGCCAAAATTTGTACAGGCCTTTTTCACGTTGCCCCCGCTTCCACTGACTGTGAGCTGGATCCGTTTGTGTAACTTGTCCATTACAGTCAACTGAGGATACATAAAATGTAGCCGACCTCACCTGGCAGTCTGACTGGATTGAAAAAGTGTTCAGCTGAACTGTACAGTTAGAATAGCTATCCCCATCCCCCAAAACTCCCCCCCCCCCCAGGGCCGTCTGCAATCACCTCGTGGCGTGGACGATAAACCCCAGCTAACCAACCAACCAACCTAGGCCCGACAGTCACTGAGATGAATAACGCCCTTTTCTCCAGCTCTTCTCCCCCGGAGTAACTGGGCGTGGTGGGAGAAATTAGTGGATGAACCAGCATGAGATCTCAGTTACAGACTTCACACCGACTCGTTCGACTGAATTTTGTTCAGATTAGTATAAGGTAAGTAAATTTTCAACTGCAGGCGTAAGACTGACGTCAAATTCTTAGATCGCAGGAACGAAGGGTATAAGTTTCGTCAGCGCCTGTTAAACTCCGATTTTTCCGAGATACCCCCCCCCCCCCACCACCAGATTTTAGGGGTACCCCTCAGTACAGACAAAAGTGATGATGTGATCAGTATAGGAAGTGTTTTGTGGTCTCCCTGTTTGGCAATATGTGTTGGAAAAGGACGCTAAACTCCGATTTTCCGAGCTTGTTTCCCGATAAACTGTTTCAACACCCCCCCCCCCCCCCCACCGGCTGCAGCCACCAATTTTGATCGTGATGAAAATGTAAGAACATCCAAACTGGAGCTACATACGTGGTGAAAAAGAATGTTACATTTCCGATTTTCAGAGATTTTTTCCCCACCATAATAATGTTTCCCCCGCCCTGAGTAAAACTACCAATTCTGATCGCAATGTGAGAGCTTCGAAATGTTAGGATTTATCACGCGCGCGCGAGCACACACACACACACACACACACACACACACACACACACACACACACACACACACACACACACACACACACACAAAGGCATTCAAAACTGATGCAAAAGTAAACTAGTCAACAACAATAACTTAGAACAATCACATCACTCCATAACTCCTAATCTGGTAGTCTACAGCAGAATACAGTCATTACAATGACTTTGGCTAATTTAAAATGAGAAAACGGCTAATCTAAAAGGAGCAATAAGAAAAATTGCCCCAAATGCCGACGGACCCGACATCATCTGATTCTAAACAGAAAGGCACAATGTCACTGTGTATCTACCTGCGCATGTAAAGACGTTTTTGCGACCTACTGAATCATTAATTAGGTGAATCTTATTTTACAGCATTTAAGGTTCATAACGGTCATTATTCGTACTAGCCGTTTCTAGTTCAACACACACAAAAATTCGATAAACAGGAATTATCTCAAAGTACCGTATCACCAAAACAGAAATGTCCGCTTTGTCGACGGATGATACGCAGAAAGTACTTGGGGAAGGATAGGAATGTAAACTGAACATTCTCTGCAAAGTGTTCCGTATGTCACGTGCATGCTAAGTACCGATGGATTAGAGGAAGCATGGTGTCGATGGTAGAGGAGATAACTGGGTGTAATGGCCGTGGTAAGATCTGTTTGGTGTGTTCACATACTGTATGACAAGCCTCCCCCAAAGCAGGCGGAACTTTGTCTTGCTGGGATTAACACATTTCATGCCATTTCGATTTTGGCCGGCTCTGTATGCGAAAATCAGGCAAGATTCAGGGTTCCTTACTGGTTCAAACTGCAGCAAACTCGAGTAAGATCAAAGTGCAACACTCCCACCAGGCCAACTTGAAATCCATGCAGACTCAATTATTTATTTTGAATTAGGTAAGAGTATACGTCCAGCATATATTCCATCAAAACCCTTATAGATGAAAATAGATGAAAAAAAGTATTTACAATTATCGTACAAAATGGGTAAAAATTCACATCACTGAAAATCTAGGGTAACATATATACGCTTTCTAACTCATAAAATAGGCAACTTTTCAAAATAAAACTAATACTTATACTAATACTCATAATACATAATAATAGTGATAATAATGACAATAATAATGAGGAATTGTCATTTCACATTTTAGGTAACGTGCTGCCTCGTTCATAATGTAGGCAAAGTCACTGCCGATTCTCATGAATTAGGCAATTTCACATTGTACTAGTAGACACGACATGTACAGTCCCTGGTCGTTCTGAAACATTCGTGAGCGCTTAGTTACGTTTTGAAGAAAAATAAACGTTAAACATAAAGAAACCGTGTAAGTCCTGTACAAACATTGCTTCCAAAATGTAGGAACCCTTCCAATTTTTCTTAAACTTTCTTTTAAGTGGAAGAATAAAACAAGAAATTAATGTGACGTTGCCCAAATGCCAACCGTAGGCCTTCGAAACAAAGCATGTCAGTAAACAGCAACCAAAACAAAAATATGTACATGTGTATATATAGAGCTTACATGATTAGTTCGAGTGGTTTACCGTAAAAGATTAACCCCGAGATGGTTCGATTGTTTGTGTAGCTACCGAGCCTCCGGTGTCTATGGAACGAGCACTTTCTTTTCTCTTGGAAAATCCTATTTAGTGATCGAAGTGCTCATTTTTGACAGACCTTTTTTTTTTTTTTTTTACAGAGACCAATCCCACCGACAGCCGCGCGAAAAGAATTAGTTCCACTGAAAACTGACCACTGCGTGCTGTCTTGTTTTACGAGTTTGACTTGCGCGGCGTTAAGCCCTAAATAACTAACTAACTAAGAGTTTGACGAACAACATTATATACGAAGATGGCACCGTTGAAACAAATTGCAAAATTACTGGACAAAATCAGTTTGTCTTACTTTTGTATCCACCTGATTTTGATGATTTTGAAGATTTTGAACACATACACACATGCGCGCGCCGCAGCGTGTACGCACCCACACAAAACAGTCAAAATCGATGCTAAAGTAAATCCACAACGATAACTTAGAACAATCATGGCTGAACGTACTTGAGGAGATAACTGGGTGTAATGGCCGTGGTAAGATCTGTTTGATGTGTTCACATACTGTATGAAAAGCCTCCCCCAAAGCAGGCGAAACTTTGTCTTGCTGGGATTAACACATTTCGTACCATTTCGATTTGGCTCTGTATGCGAAAATCAGGCAAGATTCACGGTTCCTGAACGGCTCAAATTGCAGCAAACTCAGTCGAGTAAAGTCAAAGTGCAACACTCCCACCAGGCCAACTTTAAATCCATGCAGACTCTATTATTTATTTTGAATTAAGTAAGAGTATACGTACAGTATATATTCCACCAAAACCCTTATAGATGAAAATAGATGAAAAAGTATTTACAATTCTTGTAGAAAATGGGCAAAACTTCACATCACTGAAAAGCTAGGGTAACATATATACGCTTTCTAATTCATAAAATAGGCAACTTTTCAATATAATACTAATACTTATACTATTACTCATAATAAATAATAATAGTGATAATAATGACAATAATGAGGAATTGTCATTTCACATTTTAGGCAACGTGCTGCCTCGTTCATAATGTAGGCAAAGTCACTGCCGATTCTCATGAATTAGGCAATTTCACATTGTACTTGTAGGCACGACATGTACAGTCCCTGGTCGGGGGAGCGGGGGTGGTCGAATGGTAAAGCTTTCGACTTCTAATGCTCGGGTCGTGAGTTCGATCCCGGCTGGGGCCAAATATTTGTGCTGGCCTTTTCATCGTTGCCCCGTCTTTGATATCACCTTATGTGGTAGAAAAGGACGTTAAACCCCAAACACCCCACCCACCCTTGCGCGGCGTTTAAGCCCTAAATAACTAACTAAGAGTTTGACGAACAACATTATATACGAAGATGGCACCGCTGAAACAAATTGCAAAATTACTGGACAAAATCAGTTTGTCTTACTTGTGTATCAACTTGACTGATTTTGATGATTTTGAAGATTTTGAACACATGCGAACACGCGCGCGCCGCAGCGTGCACGCACCCACACAAAACATTCAAAATCGATGCTAAAGTAAATCTACAACGATAACTTACAACAAGCACCCCATAACTCATAATCTGGTAATCTACAGCAGAATACAGTCATTACAATGACTATGGCTAATTTCAAATGAGCAATAAGAAAAATTGCCCAAAATGCCGACACACCCGACATCATCGTCTGATTCTGAGCAGAAAGACAAAATGTCACTGCATATCTACGTGCACATCATTAATTAGGTGAATGCTTAGTTTACAGCATTTAAGGTTATAAACGGTCAACATTAGCACTAGCCGTTTCTAGTTCAACACACATATCTACGTGCACATCATTAATCAGGTGAATGCTTATTTTACAGCATTTAAGGTTATAAGCGATCAACATTAGCACTAGCCGTTTCTAGTTCAACACGCACAATTAGATAAACAGGAATTACAAGCCTCCCCCAAAGAAGGCGAAACTTTGTCTTGCTGGGATTAACACATTTCGTACCATTTCGATTTTAGCTCTGTGTGCGAAAATCAGGCAAGATTCACGGTTCCTTAACGGTTTAAACTTCAGCAAACACGAGTAAAATCAAAGTGTAACCCCTCCCCCCCTCCCCCGGCCAAATTTAAATCCATCAATTATTTATTTTGAATTAATCATGATTGTTTTAGTGAGGCCGCTGATGTACAACCCCAACCTTATTGGTATGAACTGAGTTAAACGACAAAAGGCCACCGCGCTTAGACACAACATTTTGCCGGACAATATTACCATGATTACCAACAGAATAATAATAATACATAGCTTTTATAGAGCGCCGTTCTCCAACTTCCAAGGACTCGCTGCGCTTTAAAGCACAAGCACACACACACACACACACACACACACACACACACACACACACACACGCGCGCGCGCGCGCGCGCTATTTACATCCCCTCGGCTTACATACAATTTGGCAGTGCAACGAACTCATGATGCGTACAGCCTCGGACATACTTAACAGATGTTTAGCTATCAAAGGCTTGGCGGAAGAGAAAGGTCTTCAGATGCGATTTAAAAAGAGGCTGTGAAGTCTGATGGCGGAGTTCGATTGGCAAGGAGTTCCAGACAGTCGGGGCTAAGAAGCTGAAACATCGTTAAGATGGGATGTTGTGAGCCCTGGATAACAAGAACGAGGCAAATCTTCCTTGTGGCATTGTCAGACACTACCAGTCAGTAACAACAACACAACAAAATGTTATCATAGGCATCGAACTCAGCTGTCCTCTGAAGTAATAAACCGTTTTTGTTGTTGGTGTCGCATTTGAATGGTGCATAGTTATTTTTGACGTCCAGTATATATTTCGTCAAAACCCTTATAGATGAAAACAGATGAAAAAGTATTTACAAGTATTGTAGAAAATGGGTAAAAATTCACATCACTGAAAATCTAGGGTAACATAATTATATACGCTTTCTAATTCATAAAATAGGCAACTTTTCAAAATAATACTAATACTTATACTCATAATAAATAATAATAGTGATAATAATGACAATAATAATGAGGAATTGTCATTTCACATTTTAGGCAACGTGCTGCCTCGTTCATAATGTAGGCAAAGTCACTGCCGATTCTCATGAATTAGGCAATTTCACATTGTACTTGTAGACACGACATGTACATTCCCTGGTCGTTGTGAAACATTCATGAGCGCTTAAAATTATGTTTTGAAGAAAAATAAACATAAAGAAACCGTGTAAGTCCTGTACGAACATTGCTTCCAAAATGTAGGAACCCTTCCAATTTTTCTTAAACTTTCTTCTCTCTTTAAGTGGAAGAATAAAACGAGAAATTAATGTGACGTTGCCCAAATGTTAACCGTAGGCCTTCGAAACAAAGCATGTCAGTAAACAGCAACCAAAACAAAAATATTTTATGTACATGTGTATATAGAGCTTACATGATTAGTTCGAGTGGTTTACCGTAAAAGATTAACTCCGAGATGGTTCGATTGCTTGTGTAGCTACCGAGCCTCCGACGGGGTGCGGCTGTCTTGTATACACATTTCCGGGTAGCGTTTGGTTTATTGTTTAGCTGTTCTCTACATTGTCTTTCCGAATGCAGTCAGCAACACCTCATTTTATCCATTTTCAGCGTTTTTAGCAGAAGGTCAGAAATCTCTGGAGTGTGTTTTGTGAACTCGTAAACCACTGGGAAGTCGTGACTCACACTTTCGCTCTCTGTTTCCTTATTATTTTCGGACGTAAAGCATTCGAAGTTAACTCACTGAAAATTTACACTGTCGAGTGGTGTAAACGTATTTCCCCAGCAAGCTTCGAGGATAACACAAAACAAAGACGAACTAAACCAAACACCAAATCAAAAACAAACTACCATCATCACCACCAATAACAACAACCGAAAGAGACCTGAAACCTGAACGAAGATCCAGTTCAACAAATTAATAATTATACAGGCTTCAGTTTAGTCAAATGGCATGTACAATGGACACAATCACTGGACAAAATCAGTTTGTCTTACTTTTGCATCAACTTGATTTTGAAGATTTTGAACACACACACACACACACACACACACACACACACGCGCGCGCGCGCGTGCGCCGCGGCGTGCACGCACCCACACAAAACATTCAAAATCGATGCAAAAGTAAATCTACAACGATAACTTACAACAATCACCCCATAACTCCTAATCTGGTAATCTACAGCAGAATACAGTCATTACAATGACTATGGCTAATTTCAAATGAGCAATAAGAAAAATTGCCCAAAATGCCGACGCACCCGACATCATCGTCTGATTCTGAGCGGAAAGACAAAATGTCACTGCATATCTACGTGCACATCATTAATTAGGTGAATGCTTAGTTTACAGCATTTAAGGTTATAAACGGTCAACATTAGCACTAGCCGTTTCTAGTTCAACACACACAATTAGATAAACAGGAATTATCTCGAAGTACCGTATCACCAAAACAGAAATGTCCGCTTTGTCGACGGATGATACGCAGAACGTTCTTGAGGACGGATAGGAATGTAACATTCTCTGCATTCTTCCATACGTCACGTGCATGCGCAGTATCAGTGGATTAGAGGAAGCATGGTGTCGATGGTAGAGGAGACAACTGAGTGTAATGGCCGTGGTAAGATCTGTTTTAGCTTTTTCATTCGGTTGCTTATGCAGATACTGTATGACAACCCTCCCCCAAAGCAGGCGAAACTTTGTCTCGCTGGGTTTAAAACATGTTGTACCGCACATTGGTATCGCATGACTGTTTTTAACTCTTTTTCGGGTTTGGCCCTGTATACAAAAACCATGCAAGATTTACGTTTCGGCCTGAACGGTTCTAGTTTTGAGTTTTGGTAAACACGAGTAAAATCAAAGTGTAACCCCCCCCCCCTCCACCCCCCCCCCCCCCTCGGCCAAACTTAAATCCATGCAGACATCAATTATTTATTTTGAATTAATTACGAGCTTCTTTTCATCGTCGTCCCACTCGGGGCAAAGAATTTTTCCTTCTCTTATGTAGCACCGTTCTTTCGGGCCGATCATCGGGGGTTCTCTCCGGGTACTCCGGCTTCCTCCCCCTCTGCTTTGGAGATGTTCAGCCCACCAAATTTGAAAAATAAATGCAATTCTAAATTCCGAAATTTAAATAACTGAGCTGACCCTTCGCACCACGTGATTGTAATGTGTTTATGTTTATGTCAGTGAGAGAATGCGTGTGATTCACGTGAGCGTGCGTGTTGGGTTCACTGAGTTCGCGGCGCTTTGAGCTGATTCGTGAAATTGGGTAAAGCGCCTATACAATACCCATTATTATTATTATTATTATTTTAGTGAGGCCGTAATGCACAACCCCAAACTCACTTGGCATGAACTGAGTTAATTAAACGACAAAAGGCCACCGCGCTTAGACACAACATTCCGATTCTCATGACTTAGGCTATCAGATTTCACATTTTAGGTACGACATATACAATCACTGATGGTTCTGAAACACGAGCGCTGAAAGTTACACTTTCAGTGAAGAAGAATAAACAAAAAGAAATCGGTCCCCGTAGTTTAGTGGTTAGCACTTCGGACCATGGACGGGGAGACCCGGGTCTGAGTCCCAGCCGAGGCAAGCGGGATTTTTCCTACCTAGGTCGGCTCCTACCCAGAGCGGGTGTGCTATGAGGTAAATGGGAGGCTGCTGCCACACAGCCGAGATTCATCCACTTCAAGGGTGCGACTTTGGGGGTGCTTCCCTTGGTATGGCACGTCTTATGACGTGGATGATTGCACGGCCGGCACCGCAGGTGCCGTAGTTCCAGGGCCTGGTTAACGACGGTATATTTATGACACGAAGCCTGGAATCCGGCCTTCTCCCGCAGTCCCAAACCACACGGACCTCCATAGCATCATCATACCATCATCCTTATTTCCATCATAAAAATTGCCGCAGCTTCCTAGCCTCCGCGCTTTCCACCCATGACCTGGGACAAACACCACCGGAGCTGGCGAAGAGTTGGGGCAGCAAAAGAAAGAAAGAGAAAGAAAGAAAGAAAGAAACTATGTCAGTAAACTGTACACAAATTGCTTCCAAAATGTAGGAGCATTTTTTTTAAGTAGAAGAAAAACAAGAAATTAATGTGACGTTGCCAGAATGTTTGCCGTTGGCCTTCGAAACAAAGCATGACAGTGAACAGCAATCAAAAGAAAAGTATTCCCTAGCAAACTTAGGGCAAGACAAAAAAAAACAAAACAAAAAAAAAAAACACCACGACCAACTACAACCACCAAGAGAGACCTGAACCTGGGCACAGAAAGGCCTCAAAGATCCAGTTCAACAATGTAATGATGATACAAGCTTCAGTTTAGTCAAGAGGCTGATGTACACTATATATGGACAAAATTACTGGATAACTAGAGAGGCAGAAGCCTCCATGGCTCCCTTGTGACACAGGTCAAGGTCATTCACAAAAGTATACAGTGTTTGTAGAGCTCTTATCACTATCCAGTATCATGCTAAGCGATGTGTCTGGCGCTCTGAGTTCCTGGCAATATTACAATTTTCCCCGAAACAGTTTGTACAGCCTTGACCTTTGGTCAAGGTCATTCAAAAGAAATCTCATCAATGTCTATCATCATGCCAAGTTTGATGCCTCTAGCATTTGTAGTTCCTCCGAAAACAGTAATGTTAAAATTCACAACAGCCAGCTTTAATGACCTTGACCTTCAGTCAAGGTCATTCAGAAAGGTAGGTCTCATTGCTGTCTATCATCATGCCTCGTTTGGTGCCTCTACTGTTTGTTGTTTTGGAGAAAATGCCAAGGTTAGAGTTTCCAAAAAAAACGCTTGCATGACCTTGACCTTGACTAAAAGTCACTGAACACAGGTACGTCTGTAAAGGTGCTGCCAATGTCAATCATCGCACATAGTTTGATGCTTCTGATTCTTCTAGATACTGAGAAAATGCAAATTGTAAAATTTCCGAACAGACTAATGACCTTGACCTTGAGTCAAGGTCATTTAAGATGGTATGTGTGCATAGGTCTTATCACTGTCTATCAGCATGCCAGGTTTGGCACCTCTGCTGTTTGTTGTTTCTGAGAAAATGCCAATGTTAAGGTTTCACAAAACTATCTTGTACGGCCTTGACCTTGACAGAAGGTCACTGACTATATGTATATCTGTAAAGTTCTTATCAATGTCTATCATCATGCAAAGTTTAAAACCTCTGGCATTTCTAGATTATGAGAAAATGCCAATGTAAAATTTTCAGAGAGCTTTAGTGACCTTGACCTTGGGCCAAGGTCATTCAAAATGATATGTTTTGAAAGGTCTTGTGCTAGTTTATCAGCATGCCAAGTTTGGTGCCTCTACTGTTTGTAGATTCTGAGAAAATGACAACGTTAAAGTTTTCTGGACACACACACACACACACACACACACAGACAGACAGACAGACGACGGAGGGTTAATACATAGACTCCCATTGTTACACAAGGGAGCCCAAAATCAGTTGTCATTAAGCTGCGTCAAGTCTTGCACTGGTCATACATTTGGAGCAAAATCATACCAGCAACCAACTAAGACATAACTTCCTTGACATGACATGTCACGGCTGAACCCGACTGGTCATTCTGCCACCCCACAATCAGTGTTGGTTGCGAATCAGTGGTGACTGTGACACTGTGCGGATTCAAATGTTCAACCGAACTGAACAGATTGCGGAGGTCATCAGCTTTCAAGAGGTTTCGCCATTTCCCGTCAGCACGGATCGCAAGAATGCAGCGACCGCCATTGCTCGCTACATACACATTGCCGAGGCGATCACTTGTAATCTGGCAAGGGTTTTTCAAGTCTTTGTGCTCGTGGACCGCCATCAGTTTTCCAGTTGGAAAATTCAGACGGAGCACTGCATGACTCTCATGATCGGCGATCAGGAGCTCTCCTTGCACCATGTGAATGTAGTCAGGACATTTTAGATCGTCAATCTGCCGACTGGTTACTATTGTTCGAAGCAGTTCCCCGGTAAGTCCGATGATATCCACTCCGGCGGGCTTGTCTCCTTCACTCTTGCAGCTTACAATGAGTGTGGAATTGCCTCCGCATGCCACACCACAGTACTTCCTCACTGTTTTTATCACATTCACCTTGGAGCCCTTTAAACCCCCAAACGGCCACCACCCACCCTTGGAGCCTTTGATGTCTCTCAAACAGATGCAGTTACTGGTAGCAGACGTCACCGCCACTTTGCCATCTTCAAGAATCGCCAGTCCCCAAGGCTCCACGGCGCACTCGACTGGGCTGGCCCTCTGACGTGTATTCGTCAACTTCGACAATTTCAATTCCTTCACACTTTGGTTCAAAATGTCGGCCATCAGCAGTCGTCCACAGTCAGTCGCCAGCAAGGATGTTATTCGCGTGTACTGGTGCATGTCATTTTTGCGGATATTAGGCCAGTTAAGGCCAACGCGTTTCAGCGTCGATTGATCTGCACGCATAAGCAAAGCAATGAGATCACAATGCAAAAAACAAACAAACAAAACACACCGCAGGATAAATGCTCGGGATACAGTGAGTAGTGTTCAGGCGCCTGACAGGCTGACTGAATACTCTCTCCTATTGTTTTATTGAATAACTGGTTGTGTGGCTGCATGATTGTTTTATTAGTGTTGCCATCTTCCTCACGATGTTGCCAGCTCCATTTTGGTGTATTTTTTTGTTTTTGTTTTTTACGTACTTTTACCTTCTGAGCTGAGAATGCTGTGGTGTTTACTGGTGGTGAGTTTTTTGCACTCACACAGTGCAGTGGCAGCCATGCTGGGCTGCACATACTGTTTACCCAGCCCTGACACATTTGGCCTGTGGTGTGCATGCCTGTGGAAGAGTCAGTGGTCAGGACTTGCTGTGTTGTAACGACAAACCTTGGATGTTATCTGCTGGTGGTTTAGCTCTACAGCAACCTGGTGAGGATAAAACTTTCAGCTGTCTTTGACAAACCGGGACTGTAACTGTGAGTACAATCTTTCACTGGTTACTCAGCCTCCCATCTCTTACCCTAGAGGCCAGCTACTTGAAATCGACCAATGTTACCAGCAGCCACTCCCCTTACATACACATGCATCCATTGCCCTGTTGGGTCTTGCCAGGACCACAAGCAGACGTCGCGGCAAGAGGGCAGGTAGCAGGAAGCAACGCAGTATTCCAACTGACTGATTTCACTCTTGTCACTGTAGACATTGTTAAGGACATCATCCGTAAATCCCCAACGAGGAGCTGTGCTTTCGATCCAGTTCCTAGTACTCTCCTGTATGAGCGTATTGACTATCTGGCTCCCATCATCACCGCAATTGTTAACAATTCTTTGTCCTCAGGCTCTGTCCCAGACTCTTTCAAGCAAGCTATTGTTTCGCCACTCCTTAAGAAGTCAGGCCTAGATGCTACTCGCCCTGTATCTAATCTGCCCTTTTTTGTCAAAAGTGTTGGAGAAGATCGTGCTCGCACAGCTGTCTGCTCATCTTGCTGAAAATGACTTGACTGAACCATTTCAATCCGCCTACCGTGTTAACCACAGTACTGAAACTGTTCTTCTAAGAGTTATCAATGATTTGCTGTGTGCCACTGACAAAGGGTTGGTCTCCATCTTGTTCCTGCTGGATCTATCAGCGGCCTTCGATACACTTGACCATGAAATTCTGCTTCAGAGGCTTCACACTACCTTCGGCATTTCAGGGGCTGCTTTGCAATAGTTCGGATCTTACCTGACCGTTCGTTTTCAGGTTGCCAGTGTTAAAAAATCTATCCTCACAACCTGCTAGACTGTTATAAGGTGTGCCTCAGGGCTCTGTACTGGTACCGGTTTTGTTCAGTCTGTACATGCAGCCTCGTAGCGAAGTTTTAAAACGTCTGTGTATGTTATACCACATGTATGCTGACGACACTCAGTTACAAGCTTCTTCCAGCCCATCCCATTTTCCCCAGCTGGTCCTGGACATGCAAAGCTGCATTGAAACTGTTGTGAGGTGGATGACCAATAACAAACTCAAGATGAATGGTGACAAAACTGAAGTTATGCCCATTTCCACACTCTTAAAACGTAAAGCTGTTAGCAACCATACTAGCATCGAGTTGTCAGGGACGAACATCCTGTTCTCTAGCAAGGTGAGGAATCTTGGTGTTATTCTTGATCCATCACTGTCCATGGACCGTCAGATCAGTCACATGTGCAAGATCACATTTCTCGAAATTCGAACAATAGCCCATATCAGACCGTTCCTGTCAGTCGAGGCCACGAAAAAACTGATGTCAGCCTTTGTCTCGTCTCGGCTTGACTACCGCAATTCCTTGTTGTTCGGCTTACCTGACGATAAAATCAACCGTTTACAGAGGCTGCAGAACAACGCGGCAAGGCTAGTCCTCCGCAAGCGAGACCAAGGAAAAACCTCTCCTGAGAGAGTTGCATTGGCTGCCAGTGAAGGCTAGGTTTGAATACAAGGTCGCAACTCTATGCTACCGCACTCTGCAGTCTCACACACCTTCATGCCTTGCTGACCTCCTCACTCCATACCTTCCTAACCGATTCCAGCGCTCCAAGGAAGCTGGGCACCTCTGTGTCCCTCGCTTTAATCGAAGCAGTTTCGGGAAACGTTCTCTTTCTTACTCTGGTCCCGCTACATGGAATACATTACCAAAGCCCCTCAGAGATTGTCCTACACTGTCGTCTTTTAAGTCTAATCTTAAGACACACTTGTTTTTAAAGTATCAGGACTGATCTGCGCGATCATACTTATGAGCTGTGATCTCAAACTGCGCAAGGGTGGCATCATATGCAAGTCTTATAGTGTCAGTCTTACTTTTAGCTCCTCACCACTGCTATCTGTTAAGGTTTTATCTGGCTCATTCCAATCTATCCTTTTGTTTTGGGTTTATCACTGGTACTTGTTCTTAGTTTTTAATTGTCTCTGCCTGTCCTTTATCATTTCTACTCAGCTCTGTGTGTGTGTGTGTGTGTGTGTGTGTGTGTGTGTGTGTGCTCTTTTACTTTTTTTTTTTACTTGTTCTTGCGTAGTGTACATTGAGTGAATGGGTTGTGTTTATTTTATTTATACTTTTTTTTTTTTTTTTTACTTCGGTTTTAGATTGTAAGACGCCTAGAGCTGGTTTCCCGGGGATAGGCGCCCTATAAATATTATTATTGATATTATTATTATTATTATACTGTCGCATATCTTTTAGGTTACAGCCATACACTGATCAGAAGACAACGACGTGGCTTGAGCAAGCTCGTACATTTTTCTTACTTTCATGACACATGGGAGACAGTTTTTGTTCGAACAAACATGGAGAACAGCTCAAAACATGCCCGTCATGCAGAAACATTAAGGCGAAGGCATGTTGTAGCCACATGTCACACGAGAACTGAACATAGAAAAACACTATGTTCGCTGTTTGTTCGGACTAAAACCACCCCTGTGTGACATCTGCTATACATAATGATAAAATGAAACATGTCTGAAATTGCCGCGCGCTACACTGTGAGCTAACGTACCTGAGAGATCCGGATGCGAAGATTCCGTTTCTCCTACACGTGTGCTGGGAGATGAACTGGCTGGCTTGCACTGAAACCGATGTAGCAATTTAAACCAACCAGCCTGAAAAGGCAGTTTCAGTTGGAGGGTTGGGGGTGGGGGTGGGGCGGGTGGTGTCCGAACAGCCGAGATGTGTTTTAATTGACTTTGTTTGCTTTTGATAAAGAACAGTAATACAGGGTTTTATTAACTCTTTGACGACGGAGCGCAATTTCTGACACACGATTTCCTATAGGAAATCGTGTGTCAGAAATTGCGCTCCGTCGTCAAAGAGTTAATCGGTGACAAGTTAATCTTTGATTTTGCTATTGTTGTTTCTGGTGGTGTTTTGGGTGTGCTGTTGTTTATTTTTATTATTATTTTTTTTTTTGAGTAAACACATCAGCGTGGCTGAGAGTCGCGTTGCAGTCACCATAGTTTTCGAGTTGCTGTTGTTGTTGCTACTGTTTCAAATCATTTCTGCGTGGATCATTTATGCATAATTGATATAATTTTCAGTCTGCCGCTGCCGACACTTTGCACACAAAAAATAATTTACGGCAACTTACTATGAACGGACTGTTGCGATCCGACGAACCACCATAGGTGATGTACATGATATGTCTGTGATGTTTTACTGGCACATAGCTACAAGAGTATGTTCCGTCCTCGTTGTCCTTGACCTCCACGTGTACCGGCTCCTGATCTTCGTCAATGCACTGGACTGCTAACTTGACTGCCCTTCTGGTGTCAATTGTAAATGTACACCGTTTGCCGGCGACTACTCCGTCCGACTTCAGGCCTGGACCCCAAGCATCAAACTGCACACACACAAACACAAACACACACACACACACACACACACACACACACAGAGTTTCTGAGCAGCTATGACCATGATTTTGCACGAAGTAACCCGAGAGCGAGGTTCGCGTAGGGAAAAAAGTTCAGTCTGGTTTCGGCGTTGCTCGGCCATACGATTGTTTCCCCTTACCTGCACAAGATCTGATGAGGAGCAATGAAAACCGCACAAACGTACACGCTGTATATATGATTCGCATCCAAACTGGCTATAATAATTTTAAAGAATGCGTTTATCTGGCCAGGCCCCATTCAGCAATGCAAAGCAAAGTGTATAAAAGAACGCATAGTACAAGTTGGTCCGGTTCATCTGACTCAGAACACTGTGGCGCGGCGGTGATATTGACTCTGCGTCGGTTAGGTGGCATCAAAGGTATGACAACTATAAGATCCTACCGTGACAGTGCAACCGTTAGAAATCCCTAACGAAGTCGCTGTATGTTTTCCGCGTAGGCCCGCAAAGACTGAAATTATAGGTGCCGGAAATACGAGACAACGAAAGGGGACTGTACTGTTTACTGGTGGCTGCTGGTACACATTTTTAGAGTAAGATCGTAAATCAACGCTTGAAGCACTCTACCCGCGCGCAAGCAACTTTTCAACAGTAAGATGTATTCCTTTCAAGGTATTCCTTCGTTTTTGATTTGCTTTGTTGTTCCCTGCAGCAAGATCCTGCATCAGCGAATGCGCCACGAGCAGAAGGTTTCCCAATACATGTAGTGTGCAAACGCAGAGGCCACCAACTCCGTGCTCGAGAAAGAGACGGCCCAGTACGACGGGATCACGTTCTGGCGCCATGCCAAATTCACAATGGCCCCAAGACGACAACTGCAGGCGTCGGTTTCGGAGCGACGGAGTCCACCACTCCGAAAGTGGGTTGTACCACTTTTACAAAGCAATACGCGGTGCTCTCCACCGGCCCCTGCCTCACAAGCCCCAACAGGCACTAGGCAGGGCCTCAGCTTACGTGAATACGTATGCATAACAGCACATCGCCGCCATGACCCCCGAGGTCACGAATTTTTGTGTTCGAGCCGCTTCCCTTTCAGCCGCGTTTAGTTACCTTGGCAACTATGGAGCAAAGCTACGACAAAGGGCTTGATTTGGCCCCCTTAGCACTTTCGGAATGCAAATTTACATTTGATCAAACGCAAACAACACGCTGGGGTGCCACGGGCTAAACAGAATAAGGTAGCACTGGAAACAACCCCAAGATGGGTTCTCAACCAAGGCATAAAATTTCACATTCCAGTTAACGGGCCACTACGCATATCGGCCACCCGGTGTACGGGCCTACGTTAACAGATCAGTTTCCCCGGCATACGGGCCAATGTTGTCAGTCCAGTCAACCCAGTTCACGGGTCACTGTCACATACCAGTAACCCGGTGTACGGGCCAATGTTCGCCAGTTAACCCGTTATACGGGTCAATGTCTATGAGCGCATGTTCCCAAACTAACCCAGGTGTACGGGTCAATGTCGCATTCCAGTCAACCACAGTGTACGGGCCAGTGTCCCCCAACTAACCCGGCGTACGGGTCAATGTCACATACCAGTAACCCGGTGTACGGGCCAATGTTCGCCAGTTAACCCGTTATACGGGTCAATGTCTATGAGCGCATGTTCCCAAACTAACCCAGTGTACGGGTCAATGTCACATTCCAGTCAACCCGGTGTACGGGCTAATGTTCTCCAACTAACCCAGTGTACGGGTCAATGTCACATTCCAGTCAACCGGTGTACGGGCTAATGTTCTCCAACTAACCCAGTGTACGGGTCAATGTCCACATTCCAGTCAACCCAGTGTACGGGTCCTATGTCACATTCCAGTCAACCCCGGTGTACGGGCCAATTTTACCCAACTAACCCGGTGTACGGGTCAACGTCACATTCCAGTCAACCCGGTGTACGGGCTAATGTTCTCCAACTAACGCGGCGTACGGGTCAATGTCACATTCCAGTCAACCCGGCGTAGGGGCCAATGTTCTCCACTTAACCCGGTGTACGGGTCAATGTCACATTACAGTAGTCGGTATACAAGCCAAGGTACATCGTAGCAGTCAGCCAGTCTCAACATTCCGGGCATTCAGCCCATACAACGGTACCTCAATGTGTCAGCTATGTGAATCTCAAAGGGGCTTACCCATTTACAGGTCAAAATTACTAGTCTGACCCACCTAGCTAGACACTATTCACTGGCCGGACACTATATTGTTGCAGCACCACCATGCCACCCAACGGAAAGCATCCCCGGGCGTGAGGACAGTCCTCCGACGTGTCAAAGCTAGCAGACGAGAACATCCGTTGGGCACCAGTCCGGGCCACGACACTCCGCGGCGAATCCGGCAAACACCAGCCCAGGCCCCCAGCACCTCCACCCGCAACCGCCAACACTTTGGTCGATCCAGGCCCAGCCAGCACCCCGACGCCGCACCGACAGCTGGTCAGTAATCTGTCAGCAGATGTGATCGCTACCGTAACGCCACAACTCCTGCAATTGTTGGCCGAGCACACGGTCCACACAGCCTGCCAGCCTCCAAGGGACAACCGGGGCCACCTCAGCATCATCCCACCAGGCAGACGCCACACAGCCTACCCCTGACGCCCAAGTCGCCGACCACCGTGCAGAACACACTGGACACCACGGTGGCGAACATTACAGGTAATGGTCAGCTGGCCTCTCAATCGTATTTCGTGAGCGCATCAACAGCGGGTCACAGCTCAGGTTCCCATGAAAACAAAGGAAAAAATCTGGGCTGGGGAGTTCATAGATTTTCAGTCATTTGTTAAATACGGCCGCAGAACCCACATACTCAGTCCAGCTCGATACAGCATCGGCCAAATCATGCCCTTAAGCTAGTGCCACAACCGGCCAAGAGGGGCCCCCCTCACAAGTTTGCAATGGGTCATGGCCTGGAACAGGTTTCCTCGCCATATTGGCACAACAATCCCCTTCCTTGACTCCCCCACATGGGCCCACCACTTCGAGGTGGTACTCATCCTGGCAGAGCGGGAATTGTAATTGGCGTTTATACGTACGAGGCGTTCCGTCAGCTGGGTGGCTAGGCACGAGGCCCAGTGGGGCTTTTCAACATCCCTGGAGCTATATTTTGAAGGCCCACGCTTGAAGGGCAGAAGCCTAGCGATAAACCGTAAAGGCGGCATTGACCTCTACTTCCCAGTCCTCGCCCAACATCCCAACCTGGGGCATGCAAAGAGTACCATTCAGGGAGGGTACTGCGGGTACGTTCGGCCAGTGCCGATACCAGCATAAATGCTTCAACTGCCTCGCGATGGCACCCCTTCTACACAGTGCCGTGGCACCCGTCAAGCACCCCCTTCAAGATTCTGCCGCAGTTCCAACTCCACCACCCCTCACGGTCAACCCCGCGGCACGCCCGCGGACACAATTCGGAAATCAGGTTTTCGTTTCAAGGCCCAGGGCCAACCTTGCAGCCCCTCCGCGGCCCACGCGCACCCACACCCAACCCCAACTTTGGGCGCCCCAGGGGGCCCTTTCATGGCCCCCGGCAGTGGTGAAGCCACGCCGCTGCCTACCCCAGTTAGCGTGGACAGGCTACAACAATGGCTCAGTGGTTACACGGATCAGGGCAAATATTGTTTGTTGGAAGGGTTTAGGTCTGGTTTCAGAGTCGGATTTAGCGGGCCCCTTCCTGTTGCTACAGGAAAAAACCTGAAATCAGCATTAGAATACCCGCAGGTGGTCCAGGCCAAGATACAAAAGGAATTATCGCTTGGTCGCATTGCGGTACCATTCCAGACACCCCCCTTTTCACAGTTTTGCACGTCTCCACTGGGAGTAGTCGAGAAAAAGACCCCCGGCACCTTCAGACTGATCCATCACCTGTCATACCCAGAAGGACACTCTGTCAATGACGGTATCCCACAAACAGAGGCTCAAGTTTCTTACCAAACGATAGACGACGCAGTTCAGCTAGTTAGGACCCTTGGACAGGGCTGCTTCATGGCCAGAACGGACATAGCTGAGGCCTTCCGAATCATTCCCCTATCACCATCGCAGTACCATCTGTTTGGTTTCCAGTGGGAAGGCCAGTTTTACTACGACAAATGTCTCCCCATGGGTTGCAGCTCCAGCTGTCGGATTTTTGAAACACTCAGCCAGGCACTACATTGGATTGCACAAGCAAAATTGGGGATTCCTTTCCTGGTTCATGTCCTCGATGACTTCATGATTTTAGCCAAGTCACACGCAGCATGCGAAAGCAGGTTACACTCGTTCATCACAGCATGCAAAGACATTGGCATACCAATCGCACCAGAGAAGACGTTTCCCCCCAGCCAAGTTCTCACATTTCTGGGTTATGAGATCGATTCCATCTCAATGGAAGTGCGGCTCCCAGCGGATAAACTACAGACCTGCAAACAGCTGATCCGCAACTGTCTGAATGGCACCAAGGTTACCTTACAAAAACTGCAGTCCATCATAGGCACTTTGAATTTCGCATGTGGGGTGATCCTCCCGGGTAGAGCCTTTCTGAGGCGCCTCATCAGCCTCACCATAGGTGTGACGAAACCACACTTCTACATCCGCATAACCCGACCGGCCAGAGCAGACCTAATGAATGGCTGACATTCCTAGAAGGCTTCAACGGGACATCAGTTCTGCTGCCCGACCGTTGGATGTCGTCCCCAACCCTCAACCTCTTCGCGGACGCATCTGGCCAGGCAGGCTATGGGGCGGTCCTGGGGCAGGAATGGTTCTACGGGGCGTGGGATGAAAGATGGCTAGGACAAAACATTACCCTGCTTGAGCTATGCCCGATTGTGATGGCGGTGAAAGTCTGGGGCCCCTCTTTGGCTCACAACTGCATCTCTTTCCACACCGACAACATGGCCCTCGTAGAGATGATTAATAAACAGTCTTCAAAGGAAAGCTCTACCATAGCCCTAGTAAGACAGCTCGTCCTGTTATGCCTTCAGCACAACATTCTCTTCAGAGCCAAACACATACCCGGCAAGCAGAACACGTTGGCTGATCATCTCTCTCGCTTGCAGGTGACACAATTCAAGCAGCTGGCCCCACACACCTCCCCCTGGCCGTGGCCTCTTCCACCTCTCCCAGATGTGCCCAACTGAACGCAGTCCTCGGCTCCCTTTTGGCGGCAACACTGGCACCAGCCACACAAGCTGCATATTCAAGAAGCTGGGCTCTCTTTCGCTCCTTCGCATCGGAGATAAACATCAGCTGCGACCCACCCATTGCACTGCCTGCACTAGCATTGTTCATCGCGTTCCTAGTGGACAAACAGTATGCACCGTCAACAGTATCCTCCCACGTCTCAGCCATTGGCTACGTACATAAGCTTAGGGAATTACCGGACCCCACGTCAGCTTTTCTCACCCAAAAAACTGCTACAAGCCTTGCCACAAGCAACGGCGAGCGAGTTGATTCACGGCTGCCCATCGATAAAACCATCCTCGAAAAGCTCATAGCGGCGCTCCCTCCACTACCACAAACAGCTTTGAGACAATTCTCTTTAAGGCAATGTTTGCCTTAGCTTTCCATGCCTTTCTCAGAGTAGGTGAAATTACAGTGTCCAACAACACCTTGCCAAATCCTAACCTGCTGCAGCGGGAGCAGCTGGTCTTAGGGGAACAGTTTTTTGTCTCTAACCTTCCACGTATTCAAACACAGCACAGGCCAACCATTCACCCCTTCAAGGTGGACGCAGGCACACGAGCAGCCGACTGCCCGGTCACGCTTATGGCCCAAATACTTGTCCAGGCGCGGTTCTACCCCAGGCCCACTGTTCACGGGCACCCAAAACCTACCGGTGTCGAAGGTCCCAATTTAACGAACATCTACGCCGGGCCTTGGCTTTCTGTAAGCTGAACACCAGCTCATTTAAATCCCACAGTTTTCGAATAGGGGCAGCCACAACAGCTTGCGGCCAAAGGCCTGTCAGACAGCCAGATTCGGCAACTGGGTCGCTGGCGGTCCGATGCCTTCAAACGGTACATTAGAACAGCGGGAGCGACAGTCATGTTTATAATGTTGAATAACAGATTACCGCTGGCTCGGCAGGGCCTTGGTGGAGGTGGCAGCCCCCTCCCACTACCCTGGTTCATGCAGAGGCCAATCCCCCACCACGAAACGGGGGCAGGGGGGAGTGAGTCCACCCCCCCCCCCCATCCACCACCCCCCAACCCCCTTTTTTTTTTGCCCCCCCCCCCCCCCCCCCTTTAGTTGACAGAGGAGATACCCAGTTTAAGTCTTCCTAAACGGCGGCTACCGTCCTCGGTTTTTTTTCTGCTGGTTTTTCTGCTATGTGTTTCAGGTCGAGTGAGTGCACAGACCTGACCCCCAGGATTCCGCCAACGATTCGCCCTAAGCTACCCCGGCAGGACAACCACGAAACCGGAATCGCCAACGTGCCAGACCATGTGCCTAGACGTGTCTTGCGTCCCTAAGACATTCATACGCCTGCTTAGACGCACATCGCGTCAGATAGAACCTGTACAATTATGTCTGAAAAACGCTAAGAGGAACGTTTTACGCTTGTCCAGTCTTTCTTGAACGGGGGACTCTCGACTCCCTTCTTTGTCCATGCAGAGCCAACGTCTTCAACGACGGCATATTTGGGCCCCGAGTCCACAGACCATTTCTTGTCCATATGGTTGCTTTTAGTTACAGGTATCTCTTACTAGGTTGGATATCTAGTCCACAGGACAAAGTCCCAACCACCTTGGGACCACGTCTGGCGTTGCAAATCCACATGCAGCCTCCTAGAATTTTTGGCGCTGAACAGTAAAGCCTGTGGCTTGACTGTTCGGTGGCGCATTCAGCTCCAAAAAAATTTCCTTACCCAAGGAGACAATCCAGGTCCGAGTAGAGGCAGACAGATAAATCCTGCCTGGTAGTTAGTTAAAGTTCCCTAGGAACTAGTCCGTAGGAACACTTAGGTTGAAATTATTAAAATATGGGTAATTAGGTTAACTAGCAATAAATTCACTGCATGTGGAACCAAACGCCAGACCTGGGATTTGAGTTGTTTCATTTAGAACTTAGATTGTCCTTGTTTGTCTATGTGTATTTTGTCAGCACACACCCGCATAAAACTACTTGCGCTTGCGCAAGGGTATTTATGAGGGGGGTGAGGCCATCTCGGGCCTGGTTGCACCGCCTGACCCTACACCCAATCAATAGCCATCCTTTCCTTATCACCTGACCTCTGACCCTACTTGCTGGAAGCGTGCGCATCACTGCGCGCCCGCTTAGCGTCCTTTCTGCTTCCAGCACTGCATGTAGCAGCAGCCACGTTCCCGCACAGAGAAATTTTCCCTCCCCCCCTCACCCCTGTTTTTTGGCTCCTCCCTTAAAATTTTAGCGAGTTGTGAAGCGCATTCAGCTCCAAAAAATTTCCTTACCCAAGGGAGACAATCCAGGTCCGAGTAGAGGCAGACAGATAAATCCTGCCTGGTAGTTAGTTAAAGTTCCCTAGGAACTAGTCCGTAGGAACACTTAGGTTTGAAATTATTAAAATATGGGTAATTAGGTTAACTAGCAATAAATTCACTGCATGTGGAACCAAACGCCAGACCTGGGATTTGAGTTGTTTCATTTAGAACTTAGATTGTCCTTGTTTGTCTATGTGTATTTTGTCAGCACACACCCGCATAAAAAATAATTTAAGGCAACTTACTATGAACGGACTGTTGCGATCCGACGAACCATCATAGGTGATGTACATGATACGTCTGTGATGTTTTACTGGCACATAGCTACAAGAGTATGTTCCGTCCTCGTTGTCCTTGACCTCCACGTCTACCGGCTCCTGATCTTCGTCAATGCACTGGACTGCTAACTTGACTGCCCTTCTGGTGTCAATTGTAAATGTACACCGTTTGCCGGCGACTACTCCGTCCGACTTCAGGCCTGGACCCCAAGCATCAACCTGCACCACACACACACACACACACACACACACACACACACACACACACACACACACAGCACAGAGTGTTTCTGAGCAGCTATGACCATGATTTTGCACGAAGTAACCCGAGAGCGAGGTTCGAGTAGGAAAAAAAGTTTAATCTGGTTTCGGCGTTGCTCGGCCATACGATTGTTTCCCCTTACCTGCACAAGATCTGATGAGGAGCTATGAAAACCGCACAAACGTACACGCTGTATATATGATTCGCATCCAAACTGGTTATAATAATTAAGAATGCGTTTATCTGGCCAGGGCCCCATTCAGCAATGCAAAGCAAAGCGTATAAAAGAACGCATAGTACAAGTTGGTCCGGTTCATCTGACTCAGAACACTGTGGCGCGGCGGTGATATTGACTCTGCGTCGGTTAGGTGGCATCAAAGGTATGACAACTATAAGATCCTACCGTGACAGTGCAACCGTTAGAAATCCCTAACGAAGTCGCTGTATGTTTTCGCGTCGCCGGATAGGCCCGCAAAGACTGAAATTATAGGTGCCGAAAATACGAGACAACGAAAGGGGACTGTACTGTTTACTGATGGCTGCTGGTACACATTTTTAGAGTAAGATCGTAAATCAACACTTAAGCACTCTACCCGCGCTAAAGCAGCTTTTCAACAGTAAGATGTATTCCTTTCAAGGTATTCTTTCGTTTTTGATTTGCTTTGTTGTTTCCCTGCTGCACGATCCTGCATCAGCAAATGCGCCACGAGCAGAAGTTTTCCCCAATACATGTAGTGTGCAAACACCTCCAGTAGCATACGAACCAGGCACATGTCTATAGACTGGATCCTACACATACCGGAGACATCCATTGACAATAGACCTGTCTCTGTGGCGGCATCTCACCTTTTCAGCCTTAAAGGCTGCAGCTGGTTCGATGTTGACCATGAAGGGTGAGTCGGGGATGTCTTCTCCATCCCAAAGAACGTGAACTGCGTATTGTCCTGGATACTTGGGCCTGTATCTCAGTTCCACATTCTATCTTCATCGTGCGTTCGCTTCTCATCGTGTACGATCAACGATCTTGGAAGTGAAAAACCTGAGAAAATGGAGAAACCGAGAATCAAGAAATCTCTTCCTGTGTCTGTACGCACAACAGCTGATAAAAAGATATGACTCAAACATCTCCGACACGCATCCAGTAACCACAATCCTAATGTTTTATGCTAATGGTATTCCTCATTCTATCTAAACTCATACTGGCTTGAAACGCAATCAAACGTTCTTATTTATAGCTTACTTTACAACGTCTACTGACGGATTAACTGCATATGTTTATTGTTCAGTATGTTTCCAGCCACATCACATCAGTTTGTCTAGATCCGAGGATACGTCGACGTCAACGGTGAAGACTGCTTCTTGTTCGCACCTGCCGCCTTGCAGTCCGGGACCGTAAGCTTTCACTGGCACACCTTTCCGCTTGGGAAGAACCTCTACTTCAATAGAGCTTTTAGCGATAACCCCACCGCTGCAATTCAGGTTGATTTTGTACTTTCCCGGTAAAGATGGCGTATAAGTGCAGATCCACCGAGTGTCAACCTTCTCCTTGTCATACATCTGATGGCTGTTGTCTGAAACAGTAGCAGTAGTAAAGATACTAAATAACTAGTACTAGCAGTCCATGTAATAATAATAATAATTATAAGACGACGACGAAGTATTTTATGGGCGCTTTACCCAATTTCATGAATCGGCTCAAAGCACCGCGAACTGAACCCATCACGCACGCTCACGTGAATCACACACATTCTCTCACACACTGAACATAAACACATTACAATCACGTGGTGTAAATGATCAGCTAAGCTATTTAAATTTCGGAATTTAGAGTTGCATTTATTTTTCAAAGTTGGTGCGCTGAACCTTTCCAATATATTTTTATAATAATAGTAATAAAAATAATGATAATAATCCGCTCCAGATAACAATGTAACTCGTGCGAAGACGTTTCCACAGGCACAGGACCCAAAATGCGACCGGGCACATGTTCAAGTTCAAACAATATTATTGTGTCAGTCATGTACAGACAAATTGTTGTCTTTGGTTAGGCAAAGAAGAACGCTTGTTGCCGAAAACAATATATATGATACTTTTAGAAGACGAGTTCGCGAGCTGATTGCAAATGCCCCGCATGAAGAAGTGAAAGCTTTAGAATGACTCATCACATTGGCGAAGTTGGTGAATGTCGGTTTATGCACCCTGCCAGTGATCAGTGGATGCCGAATTCGAAGAACTTTTAGAAGACGAGTTTGCGAGCTGATTGCAAATGCCCCGCATGAAGAAGTGAAAGCTTTAGAATGACTCATCACATTGGCGAAGTTGGTGAATGTCGGTTTATGCACCCTGCCAGTGATCAGTGGATGCCGAATTCGATACAGCATGAAAACTCCGTTTGAAATCCGCTAATCGTTGTGCAAAGCTGAATGGTGTGTATATCACGTGGATTTGAGCAGACGGTAAAACACAGGGAGACAATCAAAGCTGGACCTACCTGGCCCGGTAATGAAGATGTCTACTTCGCCCTCGGTGTGGACACAGAAGTCGACCTTGTCATTCACTCTCACACCTTTCGGCTGAACCCCTCGACCAGTAACCAGTACTACAGAGAGCGGGAAA
>JACVVK020000359.1:637500-695000 GCA_018292915.2 Batillaria attramentaria
GGTCGTGAATGTCGACCGCAAACCAATCCTCACCTAGCACAACGCCCGTGTCTCCATGAGAGAGAATACAGCACGCGAAACAGTCATACGCTCCGTGGTCTTGACCGGCGATGCTTTTGATAATACCTCTCATTTCATTAGCTGTTAAGTTGTCATAACATTTGACGACAAAACGCAGCCTCTCAAAAGTCTTTTGTAGTCGTGCTGTTGAAAAAGAAAAAACAAATGTGAAGCACACTTTCTCTAACATGATTTTTATCTTTCAAAGTCAAATGTATAAAAAATGATAAAATCAACAAAGAACTCGTGAAAAATAAGAAGAAGAATAAGAAAAGGAAAAAAAAAAAGGAAAAAAAAAGGAGAAACACGCTGCATTAAACTTGTTTGTTCCTTCTGTGTTAAGACTCAAGATCTTCCTGCCTTTTCCCTCTGCTGTGCTGAACTGTTACCAAAGTGCATTTTTGATGCTGGTGTATGTGTGTGTTTGCGCGCAGTGTGTGTGTGTGTGTGTGTGTGTGTGTGTGTGTGTGGTGTGTGTGTGTGTGTGTGTGTGTGTGTGTGTGTGTGTGTGTTTCGGTAGTGAGCACTTAAGCAACAGCTTTAGGACTCCCTTTTGTCCAGGGCCAAACGAGGGAGTTGGGCGGGTTCTTTGGGGGATAATCGGTTTTAAACGTCGTTATTTTGCCTTGGATTCTCGGACAAGTCGTACAAGTCGTTATCTGATTGATAAACGGCCCCTTTCTTTCTAACCGACAACCGGTGTCTGAATGTTTGAATTTGAAAAAAAAAAGAAAAAAAAAAAAAAAGGACGGTACTATGGCGTGGAAAAACGCCGAATGAGGGTGCTACGATTTCGAAAAACGCGGTGCTGTGGAATCGTGATTTTCCAAAATAAAAAATTCTTACAACCGAAAAAAAAACCGCTTTAGGATTTCGGTTGTTGGCTAAAAATGCATTTCATAATTCTAAACTGATTCGAGACCCTTCTGAAACACTTGGCCCTTCATAAAGGAATGGGACGGCAACATTTTTTCTGGTCTATTCCTGCTTCACTGGCGTTAAGATCAACAAAAAGATAATACGACTCATTTCTGCTCTTTCTCTGACCTCAAGTGGCAGCAAATTGCACACTCTCCGCGATGTTGTAGCAGTCTGCTTCTGCTATGAGTGAAATACCAGCGCCTGGGCAGTTCTGCCCTTCTTATCTGATCTTATTCAGTTAGTAAGATAGTGTGAAAACCATGACAAGAACGTGAGGATTTCCGGAAATTCCTGGAAATTTTAGGGATTTCCCGAAAATTTCAGGAAATCACCAATTACACAAATTCAATGTAACATTTATACTGGTTCAACTTCTTCAAATTTTGACGCTGGAACATATTAGCAAACGTTTCTAGTGACGGTATTAGTCGATGTCCATGATATTCTATTGATGCTCTTGTTGTGTTTTTTCCTACTTGTAGTTCAACGAAGGCGAACGTTCTTTGTGTTTATCCCAGTCACACTAAGTTGAATCAACTTCACTTTAAGCTAAAGCAGTTATATTACACGACAAATTTCTGATCAACAACAACAACAATAAGACGTACAGTGTTTAAATTTGAGAACTGAAAAGCACCTGCTTACCAGGACAGCACGATAACAGATGAAGTGAACCAACTCTATCCTAAGCAGACGTACCTTTATCGATTTCCGTCCCTTTTCGTGGTTTTGACGTCTTCTTGAATGTGTTGTTTATAATGACACAAAGACCTATGAAAAGCATACACAAGTAAACCAACGATGGGCAGAATGTTGAGTTTTACTACGCTTACCATAGGCTAACTGCAATCACCGAGCTAACCTAGGGATTTCAGGCGCAGCGAGTCCTTGGTACTCGGAGGGCAGCGCTCTATAGAAACCATGTATTATTATTATTATTATTGGGTCGTGAGTTCGAATCCCGGCTAAGCCAAACATTTGTGCTGGATTTTCCCTTGTTGCTTCATTTTCACTACGTGGCAGAAAAAGGACGGTAACACTTGTAGGCAAACAACTTGCTGCTAACCCTTTTCTGCGTGTGCGCTCTAGTTAAAAATTGCACTTATGTAGTCTTACTGACAATGTCAACAAGGCGACAAATGCACAGACACTGACTCAGACATATTCATACATACTTAAACTCACACACACACACACACACACACACACACACACACACACACACACACACACACACACACACACACACACACATATGCTTTACTTACTTCCCCCACTTTCAAACTGACCTGATAGAGCGCATGTTTTGGCTTTAGCGACGTCGGCCTTTGTTCCTATTTTATATATATATGTATAGTTGAGGATCCGTTCGGTCGGGGCATGTTGTTTAAAAATAAAATGTTAAAATAAACGCTCTTGAGTAGATCATGCACTAACAGCGAGAAGTGTTCAGGTCCCACTCAACGCACTGTCAGCGTCAGTGCTTCAGATGTGCCGCCACTCGCACTGAATCAGATCACACGGCTCGCGTTGAGAACCCGTCAGACTGATTTCAGCTTCCCGCCCTGCAGATTTTGGCCCCAGTGCACGCCGGAAACATTACATTAACATCAGTGACGGAAGTGTTTACTTAAATGCAAACAGTTTGCGCTGATTTGTGTGTTGCGCACACTCTATTGTTATGGGGCGGTCGGTGGTCTAGTGGTTAAGAGACTTGTCACCAATGCGAGAGTCGAGGGTTCGAGTCCCCTCGAGGCACAGAATTTTCCTTCTCGTACGTGACACCGTTCATTCGGGCCGATCGTCGGGGGTTCTCTCCGTGGTACTCCGGCTTCCTCCCCCTCTGCTTTGGAAATGTTCAGCCCACCAAATTTGAAAAATAAATGCAATTCTAAATTCCGAAATTTAAATAGCTGAGCTGACCCTTCGCACCACGTGATTGTATTATGTGTATGTCCATGTGTGAGAGAATGCGTGTGATTCACGTGAGCGTGCGTTTGGTTCAGTTCGCGGCGCTTTGAGCTGATTCATGAAATTGGGTAAAGCGCCTATACAATACTTATTATCATTATTTTATTATGGTCATTGTTTATTGTTATTGTTAAAATGACACAAAGTTACGCCGGTTACATTAAACATGTTTTTGCTTCATATCTATTTAGTAATCCTCCCCGCTTTTGGACAAGCCAGAAAAGCCGAGGGGGTGGTGGGTGTTTGGGGTTTTAAAGTCCTTTTCCACCACATATGGGTGATATCAAAGACGATGAACGATGAAAAAGCCAGTCCAAATATTTTGGCCCCAGCCGGGATACGACCTCACGACCCGAGCATTAGAAGTCCAATGGTCTACCATTCGACCCCCTCCCCCCCCCCCCCCCCCCTGAAAAGCCGACATACTCGGAAAAATACCAGCACGTTATAAGGAGGAATGGACCCATCCCATAAAGCTGAGAGAGTGACGTCAATTCCGTCGAAGGCAGTGACGATGTTCACAGATTTTGTCTGTGAACTGTACATTTGACGTCAGTCTCACGCAGGTGGTCTGACAGAGGATGCTTGTTCTTATCTTGTGATTGTGTGTGTGTGTGTGTGTGGGGGGGGGGGGGGTTGCTTTTATGTCTCAGAGTAGTAATCGAGATGGTTACCGTCAAGGTACCAACATGCACTAAGCAGTCCTTGCTACAGTCATCTCTAGGCAGACCAGTAGAAATGCCGTGAGGAATCAGTGTGTACAAGTGTACTGTCTACTTCTCAAAATGATAATTATCGTGATTCTTATTCCCCTAACAATGCACACAAACAAACACCACTTTCATGTACATGTATGCCTGTGCCCACATGGTGCAAATTCCATGTATGTTCTTACCTCGTGGGTTGGAATTCATATTGTACCAGTTGCATGGATCATCTAAGGAAAAAAAAAAAGGAAAAAAAAATCATATCATATATGTTTCTGTGTGTGTGTGTGTGTGTGTGTGTGTGTGTGTGTGTGTGTGTGTGTGTGTGTGTGTGTGTGTGTGTGTTAGCAAAGTATTGAGAATGTTCAGTAAGACTCTTAATCTTGCGTTGTAGCCCTATATGACTGCAGTAGTCAGAATACCAACCCAGGGTGAAACGTTTGCTCTCACCAGTTTAGGATTTTGACTTACCATCTACTTTCCGAATTTTTTTCTCCTGAGGGTTGTCCCCGGGCAATGATGTCCGGTTTCTTCTGGTTCCTCTTGCTGGTTGGGGAGCCGTGCTTGCTGTGCCGTCTGCGATTTCCTGATCTGCCATATCGATTGAACAAACCGACTGGCACTTTCAGCAATGTGTGATGCTACACTGACATTGACGTGTATCTTTCTGCAACACACACACACACACACACACACACACACACAGAGGCAGACGCATTATTTTGACAACTCCAACGTTCGCCCCTCCCTATAGGTTCCAAGCTGAACTTGGTTACCGTGCACTCCCCCGGCGACTCTATTAGACCAGTTTAACAATGAACATTAGGGCACAGACCGTAGATTATCTACGGTCTTTGATTAGGGTGTGTTGAACACATTAGATCATTGTTCCCATAAATCCGTTGGGTTGCACCAACAGTTACAGCCCCTTTACGTAAGGGTACCCTCCGCGCGCACTGACCACACTGGCCATAATGCATTGACAAGCAGAGATGTCACTCATTTCACAATATTAATAAGAGCATGTACGACTGTGTTTATAAACGTCTCTTGTCTGAAATAAAACAAACAGAAACAAACTACAACCGGATACTGCTTCACAGTGTTGATTTACGTAAGCCTAGTGTTCAACCAGAGGGGAAAGTCATGAATAGGAGACAATGCCCTGTTCTCTTTTCTTAAATCAAACGCATCATATCTGTCAGCACCTCTTTGTCTCCTATACCGTAAGTGGGGCATAGTGGTTATTTCAAACTTGACTCTAAGATGCTGCAATGTGTCTTGGTGTCACCAATATCAGATTTAGCCTCCTCCCCCACAACTAATTGTTAAATTACAATAAATCTCTTTTGTGGATTATCCCAAGCAGTGTTTTGCCAGTATAACTACTATCAATGAACACGTTTTCAGAGAACGTGTTAATATCTACCCGAACATGTTGAAAACGTCAGGTAGAGTGCATTAAAAACAGCCATGAAAGGCAATATCTTGATAAATTCAGACAGAACTGCCCTTTTCTGTTGTTGTTGTTTTTTTTTGTTTTTTTTTAAATCAAATATGTTAGATCTGTCGGCATTTCTTTGTCTCAGAGAACCCAGGCGGGGTATGTTGGTTATTACAAACCTAGTTATTTGGTGTGTCTTAGTGTCACAGTAACCGATTTAAGCTCCTCCTCCCCCCCCCCCAAATGTTAAATTACAAGACATGTCAGTCTGTAATGGTAACACCAAGCGATGTTTTGCCACAAAACTACTACAACTCAACATGTCTTCAGAGAAAATGACGATATGCAGCAGAAAACGAAATGGAAGAGGTCGGATACTAAAACTTGTGCATCATGGTTAATTGCTTTGTTTCAAGTCTTTATAATAGAATCAGGAAAATGCCCTTTAGGCTGGGAAAAATGCGGAACAACATAGAACAAATTTGATCCTAACTTTTTATTACAGATTTCTGTAGAACACAGGCCCGTAATGCTGTGGTGGTCTCCGTGAAGTTTTTCTCCGTCCGCGTCACCGTTAAAAACGACCGTTCATTTTACATTTTTCACTATATGAGCCCTATAAATGGGATTTTGAGGGTGTGCACAAAGTATGCGTGTTTGTGGGTACAGCAATGCACAGAACTCCGCTCTAAATACGGTTACTGTTAGACAAGACACGCATTGTTGACATACTGAAATTTCACCCCAATCAGGTTGATGCTTCCTGGATAATTGCGGCCATTAGTTTGGGCGTTGATTCAAAGTACCCTGTAAAGCGGCTGTATTTGATGCTTGTGCACTTATCAGGTCACTGCAGGTGACATGTATCGCGGAAAACATTTACAAACATTGAACAGTTCAGTCGGAAAACGCTTCTTTGGTGTTATGAGATTCCCTTGTCACCGCACGTGCAGGTGAGTATGAAGTATGACATCCAAGTGAGCCCTTTTTTTGTAGATGGATATTTTGGGGGTGTACCTTAAAGTAGTTGCTGCGTTGTGAGTAGTCAACGGTTTTTCTCAAAGCAGTGCACACGCAAGAATAGTAACCCGGTTGTGTTATATCAAAAGTTCATTGAAATTGCTTAGGTACTTTGGTCACAAACAGCCATCGAAAGTGCAATCTGCTTAATAACGGCTGAATATGCGAAACAATGGTAGGAGGGACACTCGACTGGTTGCTGTGATCAGGTGTTTTTGCGCAAACGAGTATGATATGATGCAAATATTCGGGCACATGCTCGATGTTTCATAATTATCTTCCGAAACTTGAATGAGAGATTCATTGCTTGTAGATGGCCGTTCATTGAGGCTATCAGTTCCCTCTATGGGCTGAAAATTTAAGCCTAGAGCTAGTTTAGTCCCGGGGCCCGCATGTAAAAATCGGGATTAGGGAGTTTAGCCCCGGGTTAGAGTCTAAACTCAACTAAACTAGCTCCAGGGTTAATTTTTTTTTTTTTAATCAGGTAGCGGGTCCATTCCAGCAAGGTGCCTATGTCGTTATGGAAGGATTTTTGTCTTTCTTCTTCGCTTTTTTTGGGTTTTTTTTGTGTTTTTAAATTCTTTTTCGTCCTAGTCTGGGTTAGGCCCGTAGCCGTGGGTTAAATTAACGTCGAGTTTTATATACGGGCCCTGGGCCCGCATGTAAAACTCGAGGTTTAATTTAGCCCACGGCTACGGGCCTAACCCAGACTAGCTACTACGAGGCTAGCGAGAGCGATCTAGCGCAAATGCAGAAGTCGAAGTTAGAGCGTGTTCTAGCTAACCCGGCAATCTATTTTAAGCTTGGGGAAACCCCTTCGATGCGCATGCTCCATGCGTGGATTTTGTTTACATTCGATAACTTCCCTGCCATGTGCGGTCTTTTCGAAGAAAGGATGGCTTCAAAAACCGACAAGCGCTTCAGCAAGAATTGTTCCGACCGGGAAATACTGATACTGATACTTCCTAAACAGTGTCTAGCTCAGCCCAGCAGAAATTTTATTCTTTATATTTTTGTATTTCTTTCTTTCTCTATTTTATTTATTTATTTATTTATTTATTTTTTTTTTTGGGGGGGGGGGGGGCCAGGGGGTACACAAAGAATCTCTCACTGATGAAAAACAAATGTACATGTACACGTTAAAAAAAAAAAAGGAGAAAAAAAAGGTGAGCGGCTGAACAGCTTGTGCCCAATGAGTTATGATGATGATGATGATGATGATGATGATATTGATGATGATGATGATGATGAAATGCACGTATTGTAAACATGCAAATGAATAAAATATAAATAGAAAAATTGGGAAAATGAGGAAAGAAGGGGAAAAAAAAAACCCAAACACAAAATTAAATTTAAAAAAGGACGCAAAGAAAGGGGAAAATCCTTCTGTAATGGCTTAGGCACCATGGTGGAATAGACCCGCTTCCCGATTAAAAAAAAAGAAAAGTAGCTGGCGTCATGGTATGATGCTTCACGCCGTATAACCGGTTTTGTTGAAAAACGCGCCGCGGCCTTAGTTGTGTTAGTGTTCATGCCGGTTGTAAGAATCTTCAAACCTGAACTTTTTGAATATTTACACATCACCAAAGATGTCAAGTGGGTTAGACGGTCACGGAAAATGCGGTGTGAGCGTTTTTTTTTTTTTTTTTTTTTTTTTAACTGACTCAATGCAATTGCCGCCATCTTTGCGGCTTCTCGCTAACCCGGGGTTAGCAGATTTCTCAGCCCCAAAATGACCCATTAGTCTGACCCCCGACTTTAGCTCGAAGATAGAGCTAACCTCGACTCGTGCGTGAGAAAATTTAACCCTAGAGCTAGTTTAGTTCGAGGTTAGACTTATCCCGGGGCAAAAGAGATTGTCCAGATGTAGACGGTGCCCGCATGTAAAAGTCGACGTTAGGCATTCTAGCCCCGGGCTAAGTCTAACCTCGAACTAAACTAGCTCTATGGTTAAATTTTCTCACGCACAAGTCGAGGTTAGCTCTATCTTCGAGCTGAAGTCAGGGATCAAACTATTCGGCTATTTTCGGGCTGCTAAGTCTGCTAACCGATTGTGCTGAGAAACGCGCCGCACCCTTGGTTCTGTTAGTTGTCATTTCCGCAACAGAAGCATGTTAGCGGTTAAAAAAGAAAAAAAGAAAGAAAAAAAAAATGTTACCACCAACGTCCTTTCGCGCGGCATGAACACCACATATAACACAACCAAGGCCGCGGCGCGTTTTTCAACATTACCGGTCATACGACGTTATGCATTACACCATGACGGCAGTTTTTTTTTTTTTTTTTTTTTAATCAGGAAGCGGGTCATTTCCACCATGGTGCCTAAGCCGTTATACAAGGAATTTTTTTTCCCTTTCTTCGCTTCCTTTCTTTAAATTCAATTTTTTGTTTGGGTTTCTTTTGTCCTTCCTTCCTCATTTTCCCAATATTTCTATTTATCTATTATTCATTTGCATGTTTACAATAATACGTGCATTTCATCATCATCATCGTCATCATCATCATAATCTTAATTCATCGTGCACAAGCGGCCCAGCCGCTTACTTTTTTTTTAAACGTGTACATGCACATTTTTTTTTTCATAAGTGAGAGATTCTGTGTGTACTCCCCCCCCCCCCCCCACGCCCCCATCCCTTACCCCCCCCCCCCCAAAAAAAAAAAAAAAAAAAACACCAAACAAACAAACAACAACAACAACAAAAAGGCAAAAACAACAACAAAAAACCCCAAACCAAACCAAACCAAACCAAAAACCAACAACCAAAGAAGAAATAAAGGCAAAAATAAAAAAATAAAAAAATAAAAAGAATACAATTTCCGCGGCTGGGCTGAGCTAGACACTGATCAGTATAGGTATTTCCTGGTCGGAACACTAGTTTCTTCTTGCTGAAGCGCTTGTCGGTAACCGATGTCAGTTTTCGAAACCATTCTTTCTTTGTATAGACCGCACATGGCAAGGAAGCGGTATCGAATGTAAACAAAATCCACGCCAGGAGCATGCGCATCAGTCGAAGGGATATCCCCAAGCTTAAAATATGTTGCCGGATTAGCTAGTCGGCCACGCCCTAACTCGGGAACCAAGCCATTGATACGTCATTGGCTTGGCTAAAGGTACGACCTCGACCTCTTAGCCACGTGACTGGGGTTAGCCACGCCCTAACTTCGACTTCCTAAATCACTCCCGCTAGCCTCGGAGTATCTAGTCTGGGCCGATAGGCCCGTAGCCGTGGGTTAAATTAACCTCGACTTCAGTTTACATGCGGACCAAGGGTAAAATTTAACAATCGGCAACGGGCCTAACCCAGACTAGGACAAAAGACCCCCCCCCCCCCCAGGAAGCGAAGAAAGGTAGGAAAAATCTGTAACGTCTTAGGCACCATGGTGGAATGGACCCGCTTCCTGGTTAAACAGCAACAACAACAAAAACCACCACCACCAACAACAACTAAAAATTTAACCATAGAGCTACTTTAGTTCGAGGTTAGACTCTAACCCTGAGCTAAAATCCCTAACCTCGACTCAGTTTTACATGCGGGCCCAGGGCACGCTACATCTGGACAACCTCTTTTGCAAAACTGAAACTTCGGCTTACCTGGGTTCCTCAGCTGCAGTAGTCCGGCCGGTCTGTTGTGTCTGTTGTCAGGCAGGGGCCGGGAAGGCGGATTCAAGCTGCCACTGACCCAGTGACCACCGATCACTAATGCACCCTCACATCACCGATTCGACGGAAAATACGCCAGCTTACTGTCCTTTTTCTTTCCAAGTATGGGTGTACGTCAGCATATATATTTCAACCCAATGTCGGGTTAGGCATCGACGACACCATAGTGTTGTCATTCGTCGCACTGGCGACGCGTCGGTGTTGCGTAATTTATACTCCCCCTTCTAATTGACTCCCAGTCCCTGTCACATACACCCGGCAGCTGGGCCTGTCGATCGGCAGAGCGTTGGACTTTTATTGCTGTGGTCGTGAGCCGGAACTCCGGCCGGGACTGGGGCTTAATACTATTTGTGACGCTGGCCTTTTCAGAGCTTTGGTGTCACCCCTTCTGTGGTGGGAAAAGGACGTAAAACTACCACTCACTCACTCATCCACCCGGTTATACACTCTCAATTAAACAGCAAAAACTTTTTGTGCACTGTACGTAAGAAAACAGCCGGCCACAGGGCACCGTATTTTTGCAAAGTCACTGAGTCACAATACGCCAAAGACGGGCCACAGTATTCAGTGCAAGTGAAACTTCTCAATTTTCCGGCCTACTGGCCCAGTCACGTGATGCACGGCTCATAGTTCAATTTTACAGCATTCACAATGTCCGCCGTCTGAACTGACTTCAAGGGAACAGAAATTACTTTTCGGTGTATGACTACATGCATAAGCCTTGGTCATGTACGGCTGCTGCCTCCACTGAAGTGTGGAGCCGTTACACCACACACACCACACACGCACACACACACACACGTACACACACAACACACACACACACACACACACACACACACACACACACACCACACACACCGTGGCACACACACACACACACACACACACACACACACCGTACACACACACACACACACACACACACACACCACCACACACACAAAGGAAGAGCCGGAAATGAACATTCGAGTTTTTGTACTTTTTAGGTCAGATAACCGGCGGGAAACAAAATTAAACCATGAGATAACTTGAGTCGACTTTTTGCCGGGAACTATGTCCCAATTTTGGCTCAGTTGTATCAGTCGTCACGGTCATAGTCACAGCTAGAATGCCTCGAATCATCGCGGTTAGATCAGTGATTTTTTTCCGACCAGGAGTGGACCAGGTTGCTGTTACGTTTCCGACCTCAAGTTGTCATATTTTACCGGCCACCCATTGTACCTGTAGGCCGGGAAGACAACCAGGGAAGCTTTTATTCTCGCCGGGGTGTCTGTCGGTTAGGACGCACCGGCTGCAAGACTGAAATGGAGCCACAAGCGTGACGAGCGAAAACGGTTTCTATTCACTGATAATTCTTTAGATCGGACGGCGGCCGCGGTGAGCCCGCGCGGGAAATCGAGTCCGCCGGTTGACAACTCGCGCCTCAACTCTGTACCGACGGAGCTCCGCGGGTCACAGAATACAACGTTTTGCTGCTCAGTCTCTGGCTTCTACAAATGTGAGGCAGCAATGACAGGTCCTTGAAAACAAATTTGCAAACCAAAAGCCACAATGGTTCCCAGAAGCAACACATGTCTGATGTGCGCAAGCCGCTGCATGCCTAAACTTGAAGCCTGGAAAGCCCGGCGTGATTTACATACTCTGCCGGTGTGGCGTCCTTGCCGACCCCGTAAACAAAACTGTGCACTCACTTATCCATGCTCTGGTACACGCCGACGGATATGATGGCCAAAATCTTCAAGTGAATAGGTCACCCCTCAAGTCAGCATTCACTGACATCAGTTTTCTGCACATCAAACCGGCATCCCTCTTCTTCAGTTCACCAAAACCAAAAATGTGGGGTCCGTCAAATGCTCTTTTAGCAACTCACAAAAACAGAGGGAAAGGGGAAATTTAATAGTGCAGGTCCTATGACTGACGTCAAATGCGTCATGGGCTTGTGCGGGCGATCCTTCTCTCGCTCGCCAGTTCGGTTCGTTCGGTCGTTTGTGCAGGCACTCCCGGAGTTTACCGTTGGGTGGTTTGCTTATGGGGACGAATATCTATGGAAAGACTCCTTCAAATTATTCATCATCCCGGCATTTATGTCACGTGTGACAACTGCACATATGACAAACTACTGCACTATTACAGCTTTAGAATTAAGAATAACTTAAGCTTTTAGATAAAACTTTTTTTTTTTTCAAGTTTCTGCGAAAAGCACCGGTCAAAAGATTTCCAATTTTGCGATTTCGTAAGCACAATTCAAGGTATTTAAGTCCACGTTTCACCAGCCCGCTAGATCTTCCAGATTTTATATAAAATTTATTTCGGTCAGGGAAGTCACAAAAGCTACAGGGAAATCACAAGACATGAACAAGCATCCTCTTTCAGACGAGCAGCGTGAGGCTGACGTCAAATGTTTAGTTCACAGGCAAAATCGAGACATATCGTCAGTGTCTCCGACATTTCACCACCCCTCTGCATCATCCAGATTTCTTGTAAAACTTAATTCAGCTGGGGGAAGGAAAAGTGACACAAAAGGGACAGAAACCACTTAACTTTCACAAGGGACGGCACAGGTCAACGTTTCGGCTTTCGCCTTCCTCAGGACATAAACGAATGGGACATAACGTCAACAAACAAAAGGTAACTCTGCAGACATACTGACATACCGGGGGTACACGGAGCGGGAAAAAATAAAATAAAATAAAATAAAATGAAACGGTGGGCGAGAAAAGGACCAGAAAACAATAGTAAAAATACCACAACACCCATCCTTAGGTCACAAAGACCATGGACTGTGTGTGAAAAAAGTTCAGAGGGTTATGCTACGGCTTTTCGTTAAGACCACCCGGGGTCTGGCTTCCCAGGCGCTAATTAATGTGCGACTCGATATCACGCCTGTCTGTGGCGTCGCCGTTCATAAGCCAAAGCGGCCACAGGCCCGTTACTGGCATATTTAAGATGGAATGGCCTGCAGACTTGAAATGCACGGCAACGGGTTTCATTCTGTTGTGTTTGGTGTCAGCGATATGTTCTGCAAAGCGTGTTGCCACGCTACGTCCAGTTTCCCCAACATACAGTTTGTGACATGCGGATGATGACGTAGATGAGGGTTGATGCTGTCGCATGTGACATCAAGGCTCACGTGTGAATGACGCTGGTACCACTGCCTATCATCATGCCAGATTTCGTGACCCTGACCTTTGATACATAGAGAAATGCAGATAGATTAAAATTTTGCATTCTATTCCTGTGACATTGGCCGTGGACTGATTCAGGCGGGAGCGGGGTCGTGCTACCACGCTCCACACCTCAGGGCGAAGAGAGGTAACCCAATGTAGCCGTTCCAAAACCGTGAAGATTAGCACAATTACTGCCCCTAGCCATCACCTGAGCAAGCCAACGGTGACAATAGTGATTATAGACGACTCCACTCCTGTCAACCAGTGGGGAGAGCCACCAGAATTCAGCCAATCACGTGCACAACACATGGCATGGTCTGGCAAAATTCCTTGCCAGACACTACAAAGGAAGCACAATCATGTAATTTGAAACATGTAGTTCGAAAGCATCAAGTCCATTGCCGTCGTTTCAGGAAAAAAGGCCATTGCGTCATTATACGTCTTGTCATTTTCATCTTGGAGTCACCCCTTCAACCCATAAAACGTACTGTTTTACCAGTAGTGACTGTCAGTACACAGCAGGGGCTCCGGCCGGGTCAGGACTTGCCCAGTGGGGTTGTTTACTGAATATCAGCAGCAATTTTTTCTCTGGCTGTGTGAACTGGAAGTGTTTGTGCAACTTGACCGTCACAATCAAGGATGCATCAAATGTGGCGACAGGGCAGTCTGACTCCATCGAATAGTGTTCAGCTGGACTGTTTAGTTAGGGTCTCCACTCTTGTGGTGAGGGATGTTTACACACAACAGGACAACTTTTACTCTTGATAACAATCAAACTGAAATATTGTAGTCGTATTGCTATTTTAAACAATTTTTCTGTTTATGCATTTTACAAGATGTGTAGCGGACTAGCATTGAGAGGAACCAATCACAGTACAGTCAAGTCTCCAGTCACTGAGAGGAAAGCCATTGACAGCAGACATGCCAACGTACATCACCGTGTACCAAAGTCGTGATGTGCACGCCTTACTCTGCGTCATATTCCCTATGGCCCCAGTTCAAATAAAGCCTTTGAGTACAATTCTTCCAGGTGATGTTAAAAATAGATTTCTCTATTGAGCAATCACCTTTTAGCCAGCATTGAAGAAAATTGATGTGGTGTAGAATTAATTTGCATACACAACAAAAAATCTACACAGGGAAAATATATCCAGTTTTCTTGTGAAAAAAATAATAAATTAAATGTACCCAGACGTTACATCCTGCTTACTGACAGAGTGCATAAATAAAGCAGTTCAAATAATTCCAGCCCCACTATTGACATAAAAAAAAAAAATCAAAGATGGTATGCATATCTTCATGGAGTAGCTGGAACAGCTTGTTTAAAAATCAACAGTATTATTTTCGAGGATACTAATTTTCACTAAGAACACAGCTTTTACCCGTAGATGACTTTGTACACTGTAGTACCAAGTGCATAGTGTTGCCAGATGCATGAGCTATTTTCAAACCAGCTCTTGTCAAAATCTACTCATAGGTTGTCAAAGTGACGAACCAGTTACTGCCATTAGTACAGGTCTACACTGCATTCAGATCTCCACAGGGACCAACTCTCTCTGAACTCATGTTTTCTATGCAATATTTTAAAAGAAAAATAATGTGAATGCTGCTGCCATCCGAGGAAATCAGGAAAATTGTTTTTACCCTGTTTCACATTATATTTCGATCAAAACTTGTTTTCTAAGACCAAAATGAGACGTGGCATAGTAATTTAGCAATCACCTAACAGGTCTATGGGAACACACTCACAATAATTGCTGTCAGCTAGTTCACACATAATAACAAACAAATATGATGAAGGAAGAGATGTTTATTTATTAGTTTCACGCGATGCTGGATGCATTTGATGCGATCCTCGGCCACAAGTCTGCGCACTCCTTTGCCACTGGCCCTGTGATTGCTGAGCCTGAAAAACACACAGGTGATGCAAAGATTTTCAAAAACATGTACTGACAGAAAACCTGTCGACAGATAATTGAACTGTTTGGCACACTGACTGATAGTGTGACAGGACCAGGGTCCATACAGGTTCACAGTCTAAAAAATTCTTTACTTTTCCAGGCCAACTCTGTTTCCCATGACAACTTCCTCGCCCTCTTTCACACTGACACACACGAGGGTAGAAATTCTGAGCTTATCCAAGTTATCGCAGTCAGCAAAGGGTGAAGACCATTGTTCAGAGTTAGCCATTAGCCTTACGGGAAGGCAGTTTGTTAGTATTTTTGGCAAACAGTTCAGTGAGTAATCACCAAGCTGACCGTCTCACTGTCGGGCTCAAATGGCTTCAATAAATAAAAATTGTGAAATTCCATGACTTTTCATGATTCTTGAGATAATTTCATAACCTTTTCCAATTCCAGGAAAAGCTATAAACTTTCAAATTTCACGACTTTTCCAGGATTCCATGACTGGTATGGACCCAGGGCCAGGTCGGGGTTAGGTATTTTAGCCCCAGGTTAGAGCCTAACCTCAAACTTAACCAGCTCCAGGATTAAATTTTCTGTTGTTTGTTTTAAATCAGGAAGCGGGTCCATCCCTTATAATCACAATAATACGATTGAGTGCCATAGAGATTCTCCTTTTTAATGACATTTTACTTTACGCTTTACAGTTTTATATTTTTGTTGTTTACGAAACTTTGTCCTGCCTATCTACACTGAATATGTGACAGCATATATGTGGATCAACCTGTGTTTAAGTTTGTTTTCAACTTTTAAATATCATCTGCTTTGTTGTCTTTCCCTCTCTTTCTATCAACATTTCACACCGCTTTCACTGTTTACACATCAAGGCTTCCCATAAAAAAAGTATGTAACTGGATATATACTCAGAATGGGTTCGAAATAAATTCATCTAACTGATGATAGTCTTGAGTGAATAGTTGACACGTTTCACCGCCTACACTCACATACACCTTCTCACTAATGCTTCTTTTGTCACCATTTGCTTAAAAAAATATAAAAAAAATTGCAAATCACACATTATCCCTAACTTTGAGAAAACATGCCATTTGTCTTTTCACGGCAAAGGCAGTGAAAGGGAAGCAACCCTCTGGCAAGCTGGCTACAGCACTGGATTAAGTCAGTGTATCTGCTGGTAAACAACTTTATCACACAAGGTACATTCCACACTTTCAGGGGTTATGAAAGCTGAAAAATCTTGCTAGTCCTTCGGGCTAGCAAGATTTAAAACCAACTAGCCCGAAACCATTTCCACTAGCCCCAAAATACATTTTGTCAAATATAGACCTGTTCGTAAATTAAAAAAAAAAGAAAGATTCACAACACTTTGATAACTGTTATGAACACGCGGTCGCCATGAAGGGTTTCCCGATTTCGAGGAGAAACCGCTCTGCACTCACTGAGGTTTTTACGGAGAGTTGTAGCGAGTGGCTCGCGCTAAAAATAGTTACTCTCACCCCAGCGTCACAACAGAAACTGAGAGAGAGGGGGGGGGGGGGGGGGGGGGGGGGGGGGGGGGGGGGGGGGGGGGGGGGGGGGGGGGGGGGGGGGGGGGGGGGGGTTCGCTGACAGTACCTTGTGCATTCAGTTCTGTGAAAATAGAGCAAGCTTTGCCTCGTAATCTCAACTAGTCCGGCGGGCCAGTGGTAAAACAATTTAACTAGTCCGACGGTATTTTCACTAGTCTGTGGGCTGTCGGACGTGTGCATTCAGTTCTGTGAAAATAGAGCAAGCTTTGCCTCATAATCTCAACTAGTCCGGCGGGCCAGTGGTAAAACAATTTAACTAGTCCGACGGTATTTTCACTAGTCTGTGGGCTGTCGGACGAGTCTTTTCATAATCCCTGACTTTCTTTATTCTCTAGCTTACTAACACATTTGAAGTGCCTGTAATACCATACTTCCACAAAGGATAAACAAGTTCTTCCCATCCACACCTTTCTCCACTATCATTTCACATTATCTATACCAAATCCTGCACCAATTTTCTAACAAACAATATACTGGACCATGAAGACAGTCATGTTGAAGCGCTGCTCTGGCTTTGTGATGTAAAACCTTTTTAGATGACAGACAAACCCATATGGACCCTAGCCGAGAACTACTAAAATGCTGTTCAGTCACCTTTCATCTCTCCCTTGGGGTTGACTATGACTCCTGCGTTGTCCTCAAAGACAATGAACACCCCGTCCTTCCGCCGAATGGCTTTCCTCTGTCGTATGACCACTGCAGGCATTACTGTAACAAAGCAATATTCCAAACTTCAAAGGAACACCCAAAAAGGTTCTGACAGTGCATCAGAACTAGTGAAAAAGAAAACACGAGGTTGGCAGATCCCTCTGCTCCATACAGAAGCGAGAAAGATGTCAGATGCATGCTAAAGTCAGTGGAACCTGATTATGTCCCTTGCCCTAGACTGGCCAGTCATTTTCCTCACACAAGCAGAATGTTCGTGTCCTACTACATCTTGAATACCTGTTTTGGCTGGTGGGAAAACCTTTATATGCATTAACTGCAATAGGCTTTTTAATTTCCATTCCAACTGATATAAAAGCTTGCATAATTTGCCAGCATGAAAAGAGATACTCTTATGTGCACCTGCTTCCCCGCAGAGAGGGGTAACAACTGCCTGATGCCCAAACATTATGTTTTAGTGCTTCTGGCAACTGATTGGAGCTTGCATGTGTGTATACGTCAGAGAGAGAGAGAGAGAGAGAGAGAGAGAGAGAGAGAGAGAGAGAGAGAGAGAGAGCTATCAGCTTACCCTTTTTCCTTAACTCTGGCTTGCCCTTCTTGACTGTGGCGACGAACATATCCCCAGCACCAGCAGCAGGCAGTCTGTTCAGGCGCCCCTTGATACCATGGACAGCGATCACGTACAGGTTCTTGGCCCCTGTAATAGTGGATTGAGCATTACTACAGATTACGGATCCCAAGTGAGTACAAGACAAAAATGCAAGTGAGGACATCAATAACAATTCACAAGTACAACCACATACATTTCAAATGCACTTTATTCATCCCGGAACGGGCAATTAAGATGTAAGACAGGCTCAGTATAAATCAACAAATAATTAAGAAGAATCAATATTAATCACAGATTCAACTAATTATATTGATTTAAAATTAATAAAGATCTAAGAAATAGAGTAGGAGTTCATTCATGGCTGAACGCTAGGCTAAAACATAACACAGGCATCCTTATGCTCTCTTTCTCTCTCTCACACACACACAATGCAATCTGGAAAAATAAAGTGTTCTAGTGCCCTACAGGCCTTTGTAATTCCAAATTTATGCCCTTTCAATGGTAAGATGTTGAGACCAGTACCCTTTTTCGTCTCTGCTAAACATTCAGGGCTCGAGAGCCTTCAGGGGATTAGGCAAGACTTCAGGTCTTACTTGTATTGCACTCTATGTAAAATGTGTAAGTACATCATGATTAATTATGTGCCAGACCTTGATCACTAACAATATAGATTAGAATATTGTGTTCTGCTGTACAATGTACACGCTGCATGCATTTTTGATGCACTGTACCTGTATTATCTGCACAGTTGATGACTGCTCCGACAGGCAGACCAAGAGCGATCCGGAATTTTCCTCCGGCGCTACCTCCTCTTCCTGAAACAAACACACAACACGGTATCACCGAAGGATCAGAGACCATTCTGAGTGACTGGTTTACTCCCCAAAGACCTAGCTCAGGTAGGAATAGGAACACGCAGAAAAGTTGATTATTTTTTTTTCTTAAAAATTACATGTTAACAAAACGCAACATGAAAGTTAGTTTATTTACAATAGCAGGCGTTGCCACGAATTCAACGACAACCAAGAACACAAAACACGACAGGCCGAACAAGCTGCCATGGTGGACACTGGACATGGTGTTGGGTGGTAGGATTTCACTGCCCTTTTATCAGGTCTGATTCCAATATATATCAAGACAACGGTGCAAAATGTAAGAAAAATGGCTAGCCATCGCGTTCAATCACATAAATGTAGCTGATGTCCCCATCTAATCAGGGATAATTTTCGATAAATATTGAGATCGTACCTCTCTTAGACATGTTTTCTCAGCGGTTGTCTTCCAAAAGGAAGTAGCTGTTGAACCGGAAGTGCAACAAGGGTCATAGTTTCGTAAATAAAACTGCAAACGAATCAGTACTGTTTAGATTTGTCGATAACAACATAAATTATTAAGAATAGTAAGAAAATTCTGTCAAGCATAATGCACCACAATTTCATTATAGTTCATAAATCTATGACATTCGTGTTGTGCGTTTTTCGTTCCATTTGCACACGGCACTATAGTCATTTTGAAGTCTGCTGTGGAGTGCGCTTTCCACCAAGGTGCATTTCCGTGCCCAAACATCGACATTTGCTTGCGAATTACAGGGGAATCTCGGAACTTTTAGCGTGGTGGTGTGTGTGCTACAGGATTTAATGCAACAAGTGCCAAGACCTTGAGGTAGAGAACAAAATGAGCAAGAAGTGTGCAAAGTGCACGAAAACGGTGTACCCTACCGAAGAGCTGAAATGTTTAGACAAGGTAAGTCGCCTGCTCGACCCGGCGATGTCTGCCGTTACTTTTCGCGCTAATTATCCATGAGTGAGGGGTTAAGCCGGCAAGTCATCACTTTCAGCACAAGTTACAGTTAAAATAAACCGGTAAACATTGTGTAGTATCCAGTAATTTGTGTCCAGTCGACTGGCATTCAGCGAGGTCCTTTCGAATTTGCGCCTGTGTCTTTCGCCACAGGTAGGTGGGGTCGTCATTTGAAGACAGATCGACTCATTCCGGTAGTCAGCTTGTAAAGTAAGCTACCGTGTATGATTAGAAGACGCCTTTTATGAGAAATGACACGACTGTTCATAGCACTGCAGTGTGTGTAATTTCGGCCATATATGTTTAATTTAGCAAGCGTAGGATATTTTTCAAAAGGATTGTCCACTGGACATTCAAGTTCTAGTCAGACTCTGGTGACGCTACCAGTGCCAGTGGCAACAGTGAATGTGCTGCTGTTTTGACCCCTCAGTGTCATTGTATTATTTTTCTGACAGATCAGATGTTGATCAGTTACGTCAAGTTGGCCGATCCGTTTTAGTGATTCCCCCCTGCCCCCTCCCCCCCCCCCCCCCCCCCCCTTTTTTTTAGGAGGAAGGTGACCGTCATCCCCATGCCCACCTGATATGTGTTTTTGCTTTTAGTACTTTCACCCCCCTTTTTGTGTGTGTGTGGGGGGGGGGGGATAGGGGAGGAGGACAGGTGACAATGGTCCCCCCCCCCAAAAAAACCAAAAAACTCCCCATCCCTCCAATGACACACTTTCTTTGTGGAAAGCTGAAATGGGATGTCTGGTCACCAAAGGTCTGTCATTTCTGTGCGTTGTACTCATTAGTGGCTGCCCGTTCCCAGTTGATAAACAGTTGGGTGATAAGGTCAGCATGCTCAGTCAGTCAGTGCTGAGCTAGCATTGCCTTCCCAGTCCTAACCCCTTATAGTCTTTTACTTGCCTGTAAATAGTGTGATGGTGCTTAAAAACAACACCCCCAAAAGAAAAGAAACCAACTTACCGTACAGATTATGAAGTGATTTGGAATTTTAAGAGTGGATGCTCCTTTACACTTATGAAGTTATTGTATGTGAGGACCGTTTTCTTTCCAGATATGGCACAAAGCATGTTTCAAGTGCGAAGTGTGTGGTATGACGTTAAACATGAAGAACTACAAGGGCTACGACAAGCTGCCATACTGCAATGCGTTAGTATCATTTTCTTTATTTTTCTGCACTAATCCCTTTGTACTGTCATTGTGATTTGGCTTTCACATTACAGTAATTTGAATGGTGTAGTAATCTTGTTTCAGTTACGGTTATGTATACAGTGTTTACAATAACTGGCAGTAGAGTTACTGTGCAGTCAGTGAGACTGAGAAAGGTTGTGTGTGATGTTTTCTTGGGAACTGCCGACACTGTGGGAGTTTTATCTTTACACAGTAGTTTTGGCTAGCAACTGCACTAGAGTTGTAATGTATACATGTACACATGTACTGCATCTGATACATTAACAGTAAAATTAACAAATCAGTAAGAGTGTGTGTGGAGATAGGCTGATGTTAGATATTAGAGATAGGCTGATGTGTGCAAGTGTGTTGAGTGGACTCTTCATCATCTTCCTGAAGTTGTTTTAGACAGCCCAGCTCACTTAACAACACTAACAGTGGCGTCAGGAAGTACTTCAGTGACATGACTATTCCACTCGCATCCTCTCTCTTTCCCTCTGAGTCTCTCTCTCTCTCTGAGTCTCTCTCTCACTCGTGAACACACACACACACACACACGCGCGTACACACATGGCAACCCATCTCAGCTATTCCCTCCCTATGGTATCTTCATTCCTTATGCAAGTAAGCATGTCATTCTTTTTGTGCTTTGCTTTCAAGTATTTTTTCCCCTTTCAGGCATTACCCACAGACAAAACATACAGCTGTGGCTGATACACCTGAGGCCAGGAGAATAGCAGAGAATACCAAAATTCAGAGTAATGTGAGTATTGTAATGTTTCCTGTTTGGCATCTTTGGCTGACATGTAATGACGTATGCTGAAAAGACATTTTTGTTTTGTTTATGTTTTTCTGGGTACAAGAATGAAATGCAAAGCTGTCTTGAGCTTGCTGACAGTGGTTTTGGTACTTTGCCCAGTTATGCACTGTTTTGCTCATCATACAGGTGTTGCTCCATTATTATGCGTATGATGTACTTAGTTGATTGGTTGTCCTTGGTATGCGTTTTATAATCTGTACCTACTGTGTCAGTTGTGGCAAAACATTGTGATTTCTAAACAGGGCTGAGGGAAAAGTTACCGGGTCACCTGTGAAACTGGAGAAAAGCAAGCTGATTCCAGCGATTGCATAAATTTGCTTTCCCATTTGACTGTAGTTCCTGTATTGACAGTGATCATTTTATGTCCGTGCCTTGCGCCATTGGCGCATAAATTAAAAAAATGACCCATAAAAATCTTAAGCTGTGCGCCGATCGGCGGATCGTTGTAACTTAAAAAGTTTCGACACAGAGTGCTGTGCGCTCACAGTCTGAAGACTCCCCAACAAAATTTATCTGCTACCCAGCGACAGCTATTGTTACGTAAAATCTCATTGGATGAGACTACAAATCAGGTGGTCTGGTCTGCCCAATCAGAAGCATTCGTTCGTCTACCTCAGAGCCTCGTTTTGGAGCGCTTTTCATACACAAAAAGTTGTGTGCGCGTCGCCGTTTTCATCTGTTCGGTTCCGTTTTAGAATGACCCATAAAATTTGGAAATGGCCCATATAAGTTGGTCACAGTGGGCTATTTCACCCATAGATTTTCCACAAAAAATGATCACTGATTGATCATATTCATTATGTATCCATGGCATTGTATTATTCCCTTTCCACCTTTCACATCTTCCGGCGTAGAAATTACATGTGGCAGCTGCTAATCAGTGCTGAGAGTGATGTGAGTGCAGTTTCCCTGTCCTTCACTCTCAATCTCAAAAACGTAAATCTTGTGATGTTGTACTTGTAGCTGTCTCTCTTCGCTCAGGTGGTCAGCGCTGAGCTTTAACGCTCGCCAACTCGCCAATGGCCCCTAAAAATGGTGTCTGGCGAACTCGATTTACGGTACTATTCGCCCGGCTGGCGACCTGAAAATTACTGCCAGTGGTAGAGATTCCGTGCCTGTACACGGACTCTTGACACACGCTGTAATCGGCACAAATTTGTTTAAACTTGATTCCATCAAAAACCATGAGCAGCCGGTCAGTTGGACAGAGATTGTTGCCAGAAGGAGAGTGCACAAAAATGAAACAGTGTTGTTGTTGAAAGTTTTCTTGTTTATTAGCTGCAATAGTTAAACAATTTAAAATAGGACCGCATTTTCAATCAAAGGGTCTGGAAACCAGAAAAATTTTCTGGCAACCTCAACTTCCCATGTTAGGAGCCCAGCTGGCTCCTTAGCCTGGCTTGCTAAATCTCAGCCCTGGGTGGTAATGTAATGTTTCCTCATTTGCCATGCGTGGGCAGTTTAAATAGCCCCAATGGTATTTTTCCTTGATATTTGAGACTGCTTGACATTCAGTCATTCAGGTGTAGTACATGTAATAAAATTTTCGTCTGAGGTCACACGGAAGCTTGGAGAAATTTTTAGTGATTAGTATAATATGAAATGTGGTTGCCATCGAGTTTTGCATGCACTGATAGAGAGTGACAGGTAGTACACAAGTTTTTACTGTAAAAATGTGGTCAGGTACAAAGCTTCAGTATGTTCTGTTCGCAAATTCACATCTGGTAATAAATTTCTCACCCTGTTAGTGTTAAATCATAAATGGATCAACTTTGTTAACCAGTTTTGTACCAGGTACAGTAAATGGGAACCTGGTCATGTAGCGATGTACTGGTTGGCCCAAGCATATTAAATATATTGAAGTTCAGTAAATCAGCGGTATCTCACATAGATCTATCTACGTGTGATGTATACAAGCCGAAGTAATTCATGAAGAGATTGAAGATGATGTGAGTGGAGAAGTGGAAGAAAGGGGACCCCCTGTGTGGTGTAGATTATGTGTTAAAGGGTGGGGCTGTTATGCTGCTGCTCTAGGCATGGGCTAAGTTTAAAACTATTGCCTTTTATGGAAATAGGCTAATAATGTTTGCCCAAGTGGGGTGAGGGTTGGGGGGATGTGGTTTGAATAACTGGTACTAGTTAGTGGTACTTCCTCCTCCACTGTTTGCACAGCATTAACCACAACACCATTCCGAAGAGGTCAGGGGAGGTTTAGGTGTACAAGGGTGTATGCATCCTGAGTTTGTATTTTTGCTGGGATGTTTTTTCAGCCTCTTTGTCTTACTGCAATTTACCATTATCCCCCCCCCCCCCCCAAACTTCCTAGTCAACTGTAGTTTTAGAGGGGTTGCCACTACTGGCACAAGTGACTCAGACTAATGATGATCATGGTGTACAAGGTGTGCTGCATACTTCCTGTGACTCCATCTGTATTGAGTATTTCCAGATGAACCCTGCAGATGCATGCAAAAGCCATGGCCGTGAAATGTTTGCACAGTTTATGCAGTGATGTGCAAAGAAATTACAGCTGCGTCACTCGTATGCATACTGTATGTTCTGCATTAGGGCTAGGAGCCTTTTACATGTAGTAGAACTACTAGAAGTAAACTATTAAACAGATCTATAGGTCTACGAAACATTCTGTGATTATAGGAGTTTTTTGTAGTGAGCGTCCACCTTTCATGTTTAATTTGGTGACGCTAGAGATAGTGTCAGTGAGACTGCCTCATCATTCCTACCAAGATTTAACAGGCACTGCTCCTGCAGTACATTCAATCAGAATACCGCCATTGCGGAACTAAATCATGTGACAGAATTGCATCATCATGACAAAGGGAATCGTCTGATACACGTTGTATTGATCCTTTGTGTGGATAACCTTTCTGCCTTGGATAGGTAAATGGCTTTGCGGTGTTAGTAAACCATCCCACACCCTCTGGCAAGTCTCCGAGACAGACAATCTGACATCGCTTCCTGGTTTCTCAGTCTGTAGCAGCAGCACTAGCTAACTGCATCACCTGACGCTGTGCAGTGGGGTCGGGTTTCCGTGGGCTGAGAGGGGCTCCCTTCAGTGCTATACTGAAATAGGCAAGGTGGGCTGGCTGCCGCTCAGGTAGACGTACCGTACTTGCCCGGCTGATAGTACCAGTTTGTAATCTTGAAGTTGAAGCGGAGAAGTTCTCTTGAGCATTCTTGGAGAAGGCTAGAGGTGGTGCAGGTTTTACTTAGCTGTGTGCATGTTGGTGGTGTAGTTTTTTACAGGACAGGTATAGTTACAAGAATGAGTGTTGGACATGTGGTGTATGTTGACTTTGGATTGTGTGATGATGATTGATGTTGAAATTCACCAGTAGGTTTTCAGATGGCCAGGTAAGGAGAGGCTGTCCCAGTCACACCCCCCCCCCCCACCACCACCACCACACACACACACACACACATAACAGGACTTCATTCTCTATTTTTACACTTAATATCGTGCACAAGAGAACTCTTTGGTTTTAACACAATCAGGTCACACACACACGTACGTTTACATACACTCCTTTGTCTTTCCCTTTCCCAGCCTCCAGTGTTTATCTCCTCAACTGGCAAGTGCTGTGCTTGACTAAATCAGTAAACGAAAATTATGTTTGTAGTTGTACCTCAGAGTTGATAATTTTCCACTTGTCACATTGCAGTCGGTATTTTCTGTCAGAAATGTGAACCACTAAGTGCCTGACTGGATCATATAATAATATAAAAATATTTCTGAAGTGTGCTATGTGCGTGTTTCCAGGTTTGTTCGAACAAAAACATCTCCCGTAATGGTATGTCACGAGTCTTGGATCAGGCTTGACAAGACGTCCTTGCAATAATGCGTGACAGAATGACTCACTTACAATGAGTGTACGTTTTGTCATTTATTACGCTAGCTATTTCTGTCCCTGATGCAGCAAAGACACACACTGTTGTCGGTTTTGTGCCTTGTCTGCCCTGTACCCACACGCCAAAACAATTAGTGTTTGTCCTGGGTCACATTATGTGATTATGTCACCCTGGCACCGTTATTGGGAACAGTAGGTTTCTCCAGGCAGCGTAATTGTTGCCAGACACTCCAAGGGATAACCCGCGGCCAAGACACTCTAGAGGGGTTGTAGGGGGGAGGAAGAAGTGTAAAGGGGTGAGTGGAGGGTGAAGGGGGGGGGGGGGGGGGCGGAGTCAGAGCCGTTGAATCAAGCTGTCACGGGATGAAGGAAGGAATTAAGGACCAGCATCCCACTAAGGCAGTAGAAAGTCGGAGTGTACAAGGAATGCGCCACAGTATGACCGCGTTAATCACCCAGGGCAGGATGATCTGTACAGAAATAGCTGCATAGAGGAGAGGGATGATTGATTTGGCGATAGTAACAGACAATTGACTGGCCCTGTTCTGTCCCCATGTCCGGCCTGAGTGCAGGATCGTTTTTAAGTGAATGGCAAGTAACAATTTCAGCGGATAAATTTATAACATTTGTGTATAGGACACGGGTTGTATGATAAAGAGTTTTACCAGTTGTTCAGGGAACTGCGCACATTATGAATACATGTGCACAGTGCAAACAGTGCAAGGTCACTTTAAAAGTTTTCCACTGGCTGTAGGACATAAAACAACACATGAGGGGGTGGGGGTGAGGACGGGGGTCCTATATCAGAGGCAATTTTTGTGTGTGATTTGTGGCAGATTTCAGTCCCACAATGCAGATGAAAGTGTTGTATGGAATTACAAGCTGTTGCATGTTCGGCCGAGAGACCTGTCCGTTAATAAAATTGTGGTGGGAGCGGGTCTGGGCAGAAAGAGGAAGACTGTGAGACAGTATGCACCTTTAAAAGAACACTGCCGCTAGAAAACAGAATCCTCTCAGCAGGTCTCTGAAGATGAGCTTGGAATGGCTAGGTGTAGGATGGGCGCAGACCGGGCGGAACGAAGGTGTGTTGCTGCAAAACTCATCCATGTATCCCCTACGGTGGCGCTTCTGTTTTTGGAACAGGCCTGAAATAGCGCCGCACACTTGTTTCATCAGATATTGCAAGAATGTACCTGGGGAAAGTGCTAGGTGAGCAGTTGCTGTGGAATTTCAGGGAATGACCGGGTTTGATACTGCTATGGATAGTACGTTTGAAATTCATCTTCAGAGTCTGCCGCAGAGTTTTGAACGCCGTGCTATAAGCCCAGTACACTGTACTTGACAAGAAGAAACATCGTTTCTCACTTACCCTCCTCAATCTTCAAGCCTCCCCCCGCCCACACACACACACACTACTACCATACACACCGTGGAGGTGCGAGTGTTGTACGCCTCCTACTCCTAGTACATGCGTTGCATGCCATAGTGTTGAAAAATAGAGCAGCGCTCCTGGGAGGAAGTACGCATTTGACATCAGAAGTTGACCCAAATTTTTGTCTCACTACATTTGTCTACACACTGCACCTCTAGTCCTCGGCTCTACCGTTACACACAACGGTACAGGGACGTGCAGTCTCTCACACTCACAGTTCCTCTTTTCGACTAACCAGGCGGCGGTCTGACAAAGCCCCTGCTTTGTTCTTACATGCCTGGAATGCCTCTCCTTTGGCTCCTGTTCGAGTTTTATCAGAGGAATTTTCTGTCACATTTTGTTCATGCCGACTTTTGCCCAGTCCCAGCAGCCGAGCCATTGTTTGTGGAAAATTGTTTCTTACTAGTGAAAACTGAATTGATGTGTGCTTTACTGCATACTAGGACCCCCCCCCCCCCCTCTCCACCACCACCAGAAAAAGAAAGAAAAAAATAAACATTGGAATAAGGGGGGGGGGGGAGAAGCTACTGATGTCACGCAGAATTTACAAAAATAACAATCTGTTTTCATTTTTGACGGGCAGAGTCTGTTCTAATTTTGGAGATACTGAGACTGTGTGTGTGTGTGTGTGTGTGTGTCTCTGTGTGTGTCTCTCTCTCTCTCTCTCTCTCTCCTGCGTTATCCTGAATAATAAACGTTTCATTATCATCATCATCATCTCTCTCTCCCTCCCTCTCTCCCTCTAGAGCTCTCTCTCCCCCCTCTCTCTCTCCCTCTCTCTGCGTGCAGGTGACTTCTTGCCCAATCCCTCTGGTACCGGTAGGCTACTCTTTCGGAACAGCGTTGCTCATGGGCAGTGAATGGGGAAGGCATTATCCCTTTGGAGAGGAGGGGTGATAAAAGTGGTTTATTGAGTTTCGCAAGGCCAGGTATGCTATTGTTTACAAGCCTGCCCATGTATCTGTTGAGCAAGCGGGAAAGTGCTGCATGGGGACCACTGGTGTTGGCGCAGCACCGATAACAAACACTACAGGGGGAGGAGATACATTTCGCCTACTGTACAACGATCGACAGATTGCCTTACCGTATGCCTCCACATGGCAACCCCCTTTCCTTCTATGTAACGTCGTTTAAAGCCGTAGTCATTCTCACCTAAACTTTACACGAACCTTACCTAGTCATTATTTACATCAGTTAGGTTTCCAGCAAAATACAAAAAAGGGGAAAACAAACCTCGGATGTGTTAGCATACATTTATGCAAATCAAACCATGTAAGTTGCTCACATACACATGTATGCGTGTCCTTACTCACACCACCTTGTGAATGAATTCCATGTGTCACTGTCAGGTATGTGCCTGTCCAGTCATAACAGCCTTTGGCGGTACATGACCTGACCTTTTAATGTCACAGTCAGTGGCCACCGTTGTGAACTTGAGAGAAGCTTGAATAAGGGACATTTTATAGCGTGTTCTCGGCTGGTCCCCATTTGTGTTGGCAAGGGTCATGCATGTTTCTTGGGCGGCTACTGTGTAGGTACTAGTGGTGCTACTTTCGGCGGCTCCTGTCTCTCATTTCACAAGCGTGACTAGTCCTAGCTGGATACACCTTGTCGGTCACTACAGGCTGATGTACAGGGCACAAGTGTATTATTGCTCAGCCACACTGCTTTACCTTTTCATATGTTGCAAGTTTTTGAGGATAAGATTTAAGAAAGCGTGTACAGGTCTGTGTGTGTATGTCTTCATTACCTGTGTGGTAGTATGTGTGTGTGCGTGCGGGAAATTGCATAAATGAATTGTGTGTGTGTGTGTGCGCACACGTGTGCATTTGTGCATTTATTTGTGTGTGTGTGTGTGTGTGTGTGTGACCCCAAAAAAAAACCCAACACACCACACACACACACACACACACACACACACACACACACACACACACACACACACACACACACACACACACACACACCCTTTGACCTTGACCAAAGGTCTCTCCTTTGACAAAGTCAGTGAACAGAATCATTTGATAATGTATGTATGTAAAAAAGACTGGACTTGGAGTATTGATATTTATTTCTAAACGTATTTATTATGTTAATTCATTCCATTTTCCTCCCCTGTTTGGGCTCCCACAGATACACTATCATAGCGACTTTGAGAGGTCAAAAGGGACCTACACAGTGGTTACCGACAATCCGGAATTACAGCGGCACATGATCAACAGCAGGAATACAAGCCTGATACCACTGCACCTCGTAGTTGTGTCCATACATGTACCGTGTGAAGCTGTGGTTTTCGTGTGCATAAACACATCAACGCGTATCACGTTTGTTCGGTTGCAGTGAACGTGTGTGTTATTACGCTGTTTAAACCGATGTGCTGTGGTTATGTATCGTATGTATGTCAGTGCGCAGTTTTCTCTGTTAACTGCTGTTGAAGGTCAGGTCCCATCTGTTCCGTCCAGTAGACTACTGTAGGATTCATCCAACAATTCACCACTGAAATGATCGCATACGAGATCAACAATAGCGGTGACAGTAGCTTGTGCCCAAACTACCTTTCGCGCACATTTTGAAATAGAGACCATAGTATATAATTATGTACTTGATGTTGGCTGTTTGGCTACACACTACAGGGTATTTGTACAGGAACTATTCTTTTCGAGGATACTGATTAACATCCTAAACTGAAGGGGGGGGGGGGGGGGGGAATGGGATTTTACAATTGAAGTGATGTATACTTAGCGCAGAGTATGTGATATGAAATAATGAATAGATTTGTTTCAACCCATAGACATCGATGCTGCATATGGGCATGGCTCAGAAATGGTGTTGAAAAGTTGTGACACACTAAGGCAAAATAGAAAATCATAATTTACACATTGGACTTGGGGCACACCATCTTCAAACAAAAACACATCATCTGAACCATTTTTTGCGTCATTCACTCATTTATTACTCGTGTAATATGATGCCAACCATTATCACTGTGTACGTAACATCACAACATCACAGGAACTTCTTGCTCCCATTCACTGGAAAGAGATACAAAGAAATTCATTTAAACTGCACCCTGTTATAAAGAAAAACCAGTTGGGTTAACTGAAATAGTTACACTGTTCTTGAACTTCAAAGAAGCGAGATTTTAAGAAGCAGAAAATGTACGTAACTTCACAACGTTTTTCAACTCTGAAGATCTACGACTGTCATAAGTACTTCAAATTTCATCCAAAACACACAATATTCATATAAAGCTAATCAGTAGGCTTTCAGCTTTTTTTCTTATTAAGAGAAACAGCGGGCAAAACAGAAACTATGACATTAGAACTGATACGACACTGGGAACACATTCTAGAAATGAAAAACCCCTTTAGGCACATAATGAGTGTACATAATGCACTTTGTTTACATGAAGCAGTTTTAGAATGTCTAGGTGTAAGTATTTACATCACTGCTGACCATGAAAGAGGTTTTGGTATTGATACATTTGCCTAAACTAACTAAAGGGGAACTTCAGTACATAACTTCACAACGTCACAAGGCTAAAATTTGTTTACAAACTTATTAAGAGATTAACAATGACCTTTAAAAACCAAATCAGCAGACTATCTACAAAGCAGGTATCCACTGTTGCCACTATTGTCCCCAGAAAACATAAAACAATGGGGGAAAAATATGGAATGTTACCGTAGTACATAACTTAACAACAATGAGATGTCTCTCTCCTGTTTTCACAAATAAAACAAACCTTTCTTAGCAGTAGTTGAGCATCACAGGTGGTAAAAGTGAGTGAACATTACACCCCTGCAGTTGAAGCCCTTTAAGAATATGAATCGCCCCCAATTTCAGCCAGTAGAAGAAAAAAACTGTCTCAAGGAGGGGAAATGTACATAACTTCACAACGTGACATGGCCAGCTTTTTTAGAATGTGTGCTCCATTAAGACCATTCTCTGACTAAAAAAGTAAAGCATTTATACTACATCACCATTTTTATTGTATGGAACTTTTATTTTACTTCTGAAGTAAATCCTCCTAAGACATGTTGACAAGCTGGTAAATGTTGTACATAACTTCACAACATTTTTCAACTCTAAAGATCTGCGACTGTCTTAAGTACTTCAAATGTCACCCAAAACGCACAATATTCATATAAAGCTACTCAATAGGCTTTCAGCTTTTTTTCTTATTAAGAGAAACAGCGGGCAAAACAGAAACTATGACATTAGAGCTGATAAGATACTGGGAACACATTCTAGGAGTGAAAAACCCCATTTGGCACGTAGTAAGTGTACATAGTGCACTTTTCTTCTTCTTTTTTTTTTTTTTTTACCTGAAGCAGTTTTATAATGCCTGAGTGTAAGTATTTACATCACTGCTGACCATGAAAGAGCATGTTCATGTGTTTATTTTGTGGTCTGGGAGAGGAAACTATTGTTCACCTATTCTGGGACTGTCCATATTATGTGCAGATGGCTACAATTCGAGTGCATTCATTGTGATAGCTTTGCTTTTACAGCCACTCTGCTTATCCTTGGAACAGAACTATGTAAAAACAGATAAAGTGATAGATTTGTTGATTTTATTAAGCAAGTTTCATATAGATCTATAACAGCAAGCTACAGAATACTGTTCCAAATGCCACAACATGCAAGAAGATATTCAAACACAGACACATAGGTGAAAAACTGCATGTAGTTTTCAGGTAACTAGTCTAAACCTGCCTGGCTACCACAGAGGTCAATGGGGCTGTTAATGGCTCAGCGGAAAACGTCTTCAGACCTATCTGAAAGTAAATGCAAGTTTGCGCCCTGGCATGAGTTTGGCGCAGCAACAGTTCCTTGTATCTGCTCGGTGGGATGCCAGGCCACATCCGCCCACGTGTATACATCCCCCTTTCTTTGCATATATATAATGGCTTGTTCCGCAGTATTACCACTACTTATTCAGGATGGTGGGACACATCACTTCTGATTAGCCTGGTGTGTATTGACAAGTAAATCATAAATGTCACTGATTCACTGATAGTCACGTGTTGAGTTTTAACAATGGTGTGACATTTGACACATGTATTTTGTCATCAGATATTAATTTATGAAAATCATTGAAAAATGCATACTACACGTAACCAAAACGCACTCAAACCAGATATCAGGTAATGTGTGCAGTGCAGTGTAATCTCAAGCTGTTTTATGTGTCACATATAATATATAGATCTATACATGTATAGAGAACTCTTTGATTTATGATACAAGTAATATTATAGTCTTTATTCAACAAACTGGTTCAAAGTGTTACAGAATTTGTCCAGTAGGTACATTGATCAATGATCACTTGAGTTAACTTGGAAACATACAGTGTATTGGTAAAATATAGTCAGCTATAAATCTGTTCAGATACGTAATGATTAAACCTGGTTCAGTACTCCAGCTTATCCTAATTTAACTATGTTTTGTTAACCAAATTATTCTTGATAAGAATGTCTTTTCTTTGAATACTTCAAGTGATTTCATGAGATGAATTAGTACATTGTAGTTATGGTTGTCATCATAAATTTGGCATTTCAGGTGCATGATTGAAGATTTTTCTGTTGAACTGTCAAAATACGAAGGAGTTTTCTGTACATTTGCAGGGTGTTAAAGAGACCACAGCGCTACATTTTAAAATCTAATGATGATGTGTAACTAATGGTCTAACCAACGTCTTTCTTTTTTTTTTATCAACAGCATTTTCAGCAGCTGATTTCTGTGGGATATTGATGTATTATCTTGCTGTATTACACTTGCAGGCCCATAAATAAATAATTGGAGTTTACGGTCCCAGTCTCATGTCTTGAATTGTTCTTGTGTAGCCATCCAGTAACTCTATTGTAACACAAATGTTCAGCTGTGGTTGTTGTTGGATGTGGCAGGTCACCTATCACGAAGAGTTTGAAAAAAACAAGAGCAAGATCACACAAGTGGCCGACACTGTTGAGATGCAGCGCCATGCAGAAAATACCAAGAACTTTAGTTTGGTACTTTGATGCTTGCATGGTTGAGTTTGTTCTCCCAACCGATGTTCATAACTGGTTGATTGATTTGAACTTGAAGTGATTGCAGATTGCCCATTCCTAAGTGTGTCCTTGACACCATTACACTTTTACAGGGGGATACCTGCACGAAAGATGATTTGCAAGTGTCCTTGACCTTACTCTTACACTAGTTACAGGGCCAGTTACTGTTTCCGGGTAAAATGAATGGATTAAGGTACGCCAAAGAAAAGAAACACTTCCTCCAAGGCCGATTTTGCTAATCACCAGTTAAGCAGATTATAAGTCAAGGACCTTCCTGTCTTTTCAGTTTTCCTTGCCTGTGGTTTCCATTGTGTTCCTGTCCATGCTCAGTGACTGAGTTTTCCGTCACTTTTTAAATCTTTGCCTGTGCTGTCCTTGTGAAGTGCAGTTTTAAATATAGACTAAGCTCCTACCTGTACCCATTATTGTACTAATTCGACGAATTCAGTGCAGATAAATTGCTGAACACACACCACTGTTTGACTAGAAAATTCCTCTTTCCAGTGGGGAGAATGTTTCATTGCTAATCGTCTATGTCCTGCATAATTATGTTACTCATTAGCCTTGATTCATCATGGCAGGTAAGGTCAGGTGCCTTTTCACCTAGGGAAACTTGTGTTAATTAAATATTATGCCTGTTAATTGTCCTTGTTGAAAAAAAAAACAAAAAAAAACCTAGGAGATAAGGGGCTTGATTGGTCACTTGCTTCAGCTCAGTATTTGAAGCTTTTATAGATTATACAAAGGCACCAATGGCGAAGTCATAGTTAAAATTACAATTGGAAAGGCAGTAGCTTACACATCTGTGCCATTGGCACGTGAGGAAGCGCCGCTTTGTTTGTAATAGCTGTTGGTAAAGTCTGACATCAAGAATGAATTGTAGCATCTGTTCTTCTTAAGGTAGCAATGCTCACTCCCTAGTGACACCTTGGCAGGTGCAGTACCATAAGAATTTTAAGAAAATCAGAGGCAAAGTGACACAGGTTTCCTACACTGTGGAGATGCAGCGACACTCGCAGAACGCCAAGAACTTTAGTTTGGTGCAACATGCATGGCATGAAGTTTAAATTTTTTCACTGTGTGAGAATTTCCACAAGAGAAGAATGTTTGGGTCATTCCCTTATCCAATTAGCTAATAACTGTCCTAGATTGTTCTCGTCATACACACAGCTCACTCTTTTAGGATCTGTTTAATTTTCCCCTCATTTTTTTTTTTTGTTTTTTTTTTGGGGGGGGGGGGGGGGGGCACTTCTCGGTGCAAATTGATAAAGCAAAGGCAGATGGTTCGCCCCAAGCTGTTTCCCCTTCCCCCCCCCCCCCCCCCCCCCCCCCCCCCCCTAGTCTCCTATCCAACTCATTACTCATCCTAAACTTAGTTACCTATGTCGGGGAATTTATAGCTTCGCCTAACTGTACTGATGAGAAGCAGAGAGCTAGAGGTAAATTACTTCCGAGTAGGATGCTGAGCGCAGCTCAAACTGTCTTGTCTGCCACTGGGGTGCCTCACCGGTAGGCTGTCCAGCTGCCTGTCACTGAATTCCTTTCCTATCCCCGTGGAGTTAATTTGACCTTTTGAAATAATGTTGGTGCCTGCGAGTGACGTGCACTGGTGCAATGACTCATAAACTTGTCATAATGTAGCCGTGTCCACAGTCTACATCATTCTCTGCCACTTGACCCAATATTGGGTAATTTGTGGGGCGCTGGGCATGTCAGGACTGTCTGGTGATACATACATGTACATACATGTACAGCACAGCAGCTCCTGCGTTCGCCTAGTCTTTAGGATTGTCTGTTGATAGCAGTACAACGGCGTGCTCGCTCGCTCGCTCTCTCTCTCTCTCTCACAAACACACACGCACACGCACACACACACACACACACACACACACACACCATTTACAAGAAGAGTTGTCAGCATTCTTGCTTGCCGTCCAAGCACTGTTAACTTGCAATAACATCATCATGCATACCAAAGGAGACGTCTTAAAGGCAGATTTCAGAAAAAAATAGAATTATCAGTACATAAAGTGTTTACTAGCTGGACTAGTTACAGGTCACTTGCATAGGATGTGTATCGGTATACTTTACTACTTAATTTTTGCTTTATATGGTTACTTTCATGAATTGATTGATGAAGACGGCTGCGAATGCTGGTTGAACACAGACTTCTCTGTATTTCAAGCCGACCTGTTCCACATATATATTCAGCCATGTTGGCTCAGTTGTTGCATGTCTTGTGTAAAAATGCTGTTTGAAGTTTGCAGGGCTTGCAAAACAATTCCAGTGCTTGCAAAAGCGTGTAATATCCTGAATAATGTTTAAATTTCCTTATATCTTTGATAATATTTTGTTTCCGGGTGTGCAGGAATTTCAATTTATTTTATTATTATGCTTGTGCACTGATTTTGTGCATTATATAGACCATTTATTTATGTCAAATAGGTTTAGACCATATCTGTTATTATAGTAATTTTTATGTTTTTTTTTAGTCTTGTTTATTTCTTTTTATTCATTCATTTATCTTTTTCTTTCTCTGCCATCTTGTCATCAGGATGTACAACACTACCAGAGTCATAGTTAGCAATGTCAGAATGGCAACTTGTGAACATTCTGTATTAGGTTCTGATACAGTATATTCTTTTACATTTTAGGAGTTCTGCAGATTTGGGGGGGGGGGGGGGGATTGTCATGCCACTTTTCTGAAGTATTATACTTGTGAATGTGTGCCATTAAAATGTGCTCTGATCATTGCTAATTGATTTTTTTTCCTCACAGAATTGGAACATTCCCACTTTCCACCAACCCACTCAACTCGATACCTTCCTTTGTACCGGGACTCTCTCCCCTTGACAAATTTACCTCCCTTTCTGCTTCACTTCCCAATGTTTTCCTAATACCAAAGTGCAATTTCGGGCTTCCTGCACTCCCAGTTGTGGGTCCCTTCCTCCTTGGCAATTAACATGAGTTTTGCATTTGCATGCTGCCGAGGCCGCGGCTGCTGCGCTCAGTAAAAAAAAAAAAAGAAAGAGGGTTGCGGATCTGCCAGCTGGCATCAGTAGCTGAAGCAGTGACACGTATGTTGTGGAGAATGTACCTTGGAAGTTGTGTGTAAAATGCTGGTGGACGGAAAGAATTGTGCGAGGCAAATTCACCTCCCTTTCTGCACATGCACACTCACCGTCATACACACAGTGACACACATACAATATACACTGCATGCCTTGAGGCGTAGGCCACTAGGGACAGAAGTGAGCTCATGCTTGTATGTCTGCACAAAGGATGTAGGGTTTACAAAGTCTGATTGCAGACTTTCAGACCAGAACAGCAGGTTTATAACCATCATCAGTGGGAGATAGAAGCGGTTGTTTCCAGCGGTACCCCTCTGCGATCCACTTCCCACCCCCAGTAACCCACATACACACACAGGATAGCAAGTCTTTATCAACTTTATCATTTACAGTGGTGTGCATACTGCAGACACAGTAAAGATTCATACGTGAGAAGACATACTCTAGCGTCTTGAATCAAATGACCAAACTGATTATATGTGATGTTACATTTTAGCCAGTACATGTAATATTTCTTTTTCTTCTTATTTTTATGATTACATTTTTAGATACTGGCTGTCTGGTGTGATCTTTTGTTGGATATTTGCATAAATGGCTGCCATTCCTGCTTAATGGCCTGCCTTCTGTGTGAAGTGCATTTTGAAATTTAGTATCTTCAGCCTTCACTTTGATTATTATTTGAACAAGTACCCAATGTCTGTATACATGGTATATTTTTTATTGTCTGGAGTGTGTTAAGAAAAATATCAAACTTGCAGAACCTTTCCTCTTCCTTATTGAATCGAAACTTTGTATTTCAACCACTTGCTCTGATGTAGAATTCGAAAGAAGAAGAAAAAAGCATCATTTAAAAAAAAAGAAGTGTGATAGCCAGGACTCCTCTGTTACATTCAGTTAAGAATTGTACCCTTCTTTCAGATTAACAACTTAAAGCAGCATTTGTGATACAGTTTGATGTACAGTTTGCTATTTGTGCTTTCACACTGCTCATCATATTTGTGGCGCGGACAACTCAGCTTGATTACCATCGAGATTTCGAAAAAGGCAAGGACAAGTTCACGCCTGTCGCAGATCCTGTGGTACTGAAGAGCCAAATGAAAGCAACCAAGAGCGTCAGCATGGTACTACAAATATTTTCGTGGTATAGGTTATCAAAAAATCAGGAAGATTCAGGGTTGATGCTCATACTCATGTAAAATGATAAAGTCCTTCCTTCCTGTTTTTGTTAGGTACTTCGTATGGTTGAGCACTTCATATCTGAGATAACGTTAGGCTTGTACATACACTCATTGTGTGTGGAGTGGTCTAGTTGTTTTTTGTTTTTTATTTTTATAGTACATAATTATAGTACTATCACTTTTTTCTGTGATCTTTAAAGTTTAAACAGTTTTAAGTCAGTTGATTTCATCCCCCTCAGCATGACTACCACCGTGATTTTGAAAAAAGCAAGGACAAGTACACACCAGTTGCTGACCCTGTTCTCCTCAAGCAACAAATGGAAGTCACAAAGGCAATCAGCATGGTAAACTGATACATGTACTGTATGAGATTGACACCATCCTTGCATTTTAAGAGTTGTATTAGGGTGATTTGTGATTATTATACATGTATTCCACCTTTCTAATGTACTGTAGCTCTGTTTTCTTAGATTTATAAATTTTCGTTGTTTTAAAAACCAAAGAAGGAAATTAGTTGCATTTCATTGCCATCTTTCACACTGTAGTAAATTTTGCACTGCTTAGGGTTCCTTTAAATTTCCCCTTGCTGGTGTAATTTTGCTGGCTTTTTTTACAACAGCTAGATTACCACAGAGAATTTGAGAAAACTAAAGACAAGTTTACATCGGTCGCTGATCCTGTGTTGGTGAAGAACCAAATGGAAGCCACAAAAAATGCCAGTCTGGTAAATACCGAGAGTGGTGATAATCAGATCCATTGAGTAAACGTCTGGATGTGTATCATAAAACTAAGTCTGTACTTGAAGTACAGAATTAGTCTAGAGGTCACAAGTGAACTGTCTTCAGACTCAGAGTGCTTAGGAAAGTTTAAAAGTTTTTGATGGACATTTTGACAAAGGATCAGCCGTTGTTGTGAGATTTCACAGAGACAAGCTGCATGTTTAATGAGCCACAGTTTCAAATTTTTAAGTTGTGGATCTAGATAGACCTGTATCTAGAATTCCAGAAAAGATGTTTTTATGTAACACAATGTCTTTCTATCTCTTATCCAAAATATTCAGCAGGATTTTTTTTTTTTTTTTTTTTGGTGGTCATTCTGCTTTGGTTGTTATGCTTTAAGCTTGACTATCACCGAGATTTTGAGAAAACCAAGGACAAGTACACGGCAGTTGCTGACCCTGTTTTAGTGAGGAGCCAAATGAAGGTCTCCAAAAATGTCAGCATGGTAAATTATTTATATGACTGTCCATTTTGTCTTTGGGTCCTAATGTTCCTGAAATATCATGTGTTTCAACTGCTTAACTAGCTAGCATTTGTTACGTTGCTGTGTTTCCTGGCATTTGGATGAGAAACATTTAATACAGAAAGGCTTGTTATAATTTTTTTTTTCCTGTATACCGGTATCAACTACTAGGCTTGCATTTTGCTTTCATGAATTTGGAATACTTGTCAAGTAGTCTTATCCATAGCATTATTGTCAGATTTGAAATCAAGAGTTGTGACACCAGTATGATCATGTTTTGTACTATACATATAGTATGCTTGCGCTGACTCAGTTCACTGTAACCATTGCTAGCTTGACTATCACCGGGATTTTGAGAAAAGCAAGGACAAGTACACCCCAGTTGCTGATCCCCTGCTTGTGAGGAGGCAGATGGAGGTCTCCAAAAATGTCAGCATGGTAAATGAGTTGCGCAGCTGTCCATTTCCTCTGATACATGATTTGATGAGATATCGTGATAACAGCTGTGGTACATAATAATAATAATAAATTGTTCTTGTATGGCGCAGAAAGTCTGCCCAAGAGCCGGAGCACTCAGTGCGCGCTACACACACACACACACACACACACACACACACACACACACACACACACACACACACACACACACACAGACGCGCGCGCAGCGGACGTGGGATACAGGGGAGGATACAGTAAAAAAAAAAAAAAAAAAAAAAATAGTTGAAAGCTTGCCGAACAGATAGGTTTTAAGGTGTGCCTTGAACTGTGACAGAGTAGGGAGATTCCTAAGTGAGACGGGCAGAGAGTTCCAGATTTGGGGAGCAGAGTAACTGAAGGAACGTTGGCCATAAGTTTTCAGACTGACACGACATGTCAGCCCATCCTACAAGTGCAGTGTTGTGCATTTAAAAAGGATGAAAATGGAGTGTGTTACATGTGTAGCCTGTACAGTTGTAGAAATATTTCTGTTGTAGAAAAACATACTCTATTTCATCCTGCTAAAATTAAAATGATTATGGTGCAGATGTTTAGCTGATGCTTGCTTCTTACGTGTGACTTGAAACTGTATTTAGTTCTTGAGATTGTTCACTACTGCAATGTTTGGCGTACAAATGAAATCTGTTTACTTTTCTTCCGTGCTTCATATTGTCTCGCCACTTCTACTGACGTTTTACTATTTTGTATGTGTACAGAAAGAATATCATAGTGAGTACGAACAAACCAAGGGAAAGTACACCCCTGTGGCTGATCCGGCCGATATCCAACACCACCTCCAAAACAAAAAGATCTCCAGTGTGGTACCACACCTCTTGAGTTGTTTCCCCATGTTCTCTGCTTATCCCAGCCTGTGCAAAAGCAGTCTTGAATTCGGGCAGTCCTTTGAGTAATTGGCGCTAAATTGATAAATTTGCATTACTACATGCACTAATTTAATAAGCATGGGGTTGAAAGTCTAATCTCTGATTCCCTTATCTTAGACTTATTATGTTAACCGGAAGTGCCATTGTGGTAATATTTTTTTTAATGTGGATGCAAATCTAACCAGGTTGTTCTTGTAGCAGTTTGAAATTGTTTTTGCTGCTTTTTGAAAGGAGTAACTGGTGTGCATCATTTGCTAAAGTTACCTTTCATTTATTTCATTTAAATACAAATAAATGTATGTTAAAAAAAGTTTGGCTTAAATTAACGAAAAACAGCCATTTTTTTCAAACCCTGAAGTTATGTACATCCTGCATTAGCATGACATTTGAACGCTGGTGATTGTTTTGTGTGAGTACCAGCTCTTCCTTATTGTATTGTTTCATTGATTTCAGGTTTGATTGAGTTTATTACTATGCACTTATCTTTGCTGGATCTAATGATTTTGTCGAATGATTGTGAAATTGTCACATGTTTCATTTCCTTTGTAACCAGCTTCATTTTCCTGCTTCCCTGTTTTTTAAATTGTTTTTTTTAATGTTAAAAAAAAATACTACATGTATATGATGCTCAACCCTATATACCGGTATATATATATATAGGATTGAGCATTATGACAAGGAATGTGGGTTTTTTTTTAAAAATGATAATAATTGTGACTGTTTATACCTGCTGCTGGCTCATGCCCAGAAACCATCCAAAAGATTATTTTGCATGAATTTCCTGAGGGTTTTGCACTGGTTAAAGATGCAATGTTGCTTACATCAAGCCCCATTGCTTTTTGCATTTTGGTTTGATATGTTGTTGACTTGGTTCCAAAAATAATTTTCACTCTTTGAAGTCTTTTTCTCTTGTGTACTGTGTTAGTGACTACCAGTATGTTTGCATATATATATATATATATATATATATATATATATATATATATACCAGTATGTTTAGAAACATTCGACTTTTAAATCAGGTCAAACATTCAGTAGCATTTCCAAGATTATTTGTTTATAATTTTCATAGTTGTTTGGGATGTTGTATTTGCATTTTTTAACTTACTAGTTAGTATTCTGTTCCTTATTAAAACCAGTACGGCAGAGGTCACGTGTTACACCTCATATAATACATACTGCTGTGTGTTATTGATAGGACATAATTTTGTGTGTTCACATGTATTGGTTTCCTTGAATTTGTTTTTGAATCTTTTTAGATAATATTTTATGTGTTGTCACTAGTATAACACATAAAATACTAGTGACACAGTGCTTTTTTTTTTTCTTTTTGCTTCAAATATCTGTGGGAAAAACACTGTGTTTTTCCGTTTAAAAGGTCGAGTACAAGAAGGATTTTGAAAGGGAGAAAAGCAAATACACACCGGTTCCAGACACAATAGAGATGAAAACCCACCAGCAGAACAAAATGAACCGCAGTCGGGTATATTACAGCTTCAGTTCTGTGTGTGTGTGTGTTTCGCTTTGGCGACGCCATACTCTTCCGTCCCATCCCTCTCTACAGTTGTGACCAAAGCCTCCCTGTGACTATCTCATTTCCTACTTCTCTAATTCCCAGCGATGTTAAAACAACAACAAAACATAAAAACAACACCACCCTTCAACAGCAAGTATAATGCACAACTTTCGTGTCGTCTATTTCAGATCCATTGCCAAAACTTTCCTGTCTTTCCACCTATGCTTTCTGCGTTTGCTGCTTTACAAAGAGTGTTTTCAACAGGAAAGACATTTTCTATTTAAAATAGACTTGCGTAACTGATTACATAACTGCTGAATCTTTTTTTTTTTTATACTGACAGATTGATCAGCATGCAAAGCTGAAGATCAGTGACACTGACAGCCACGACTTTGGACATACATTTGCTTTACTATAATTACCTATTCACTCTTGTTTTCTACTTGTGCAGATCTTACCACAAACCTTAACCAGTATTCCACAAGGCAAGAGCCTGCTTCATTGTGCGACTTTTTACCTAGGCCTTTTCTTTTTCAGATGTCACAAGTATTTTGCCTTCCAATTCAGAATCAGCGAGAATTGAACGGGAGAATTTCAGAGAAGACAAAAAGAGAATCTTTAATAGGTTTCAGTGGTCTTTAAATATTAGCACTGCTGCAGATCATTTGATATGTATATATATATATATATATTGCTGCTCATCAGTAGGAACCACAGGTAATTTCTCTGCCTGGGGAACTTACTTTTGGTTCCTGTTTCTACACAGACTTCTTTACCTGTGCTCACAAACCATCTGCTTTGAAATGTGTCCAGGTCCAGTACCATGCCGACTTCGAGAGGCAGAAGGGGCACAAGACGTCGGTGGCGGAGGACCCCGAGACGGCCCGCATCAAGCAGAACACGGCCATCCAGAGCAACATTAACTACTGGGGTGTGAAGGAGCAACGGACTCAGATGGAGGAGAGGCGTCCACAGGAGCAAGTTGATGATGGTGAGGAAGTGTGGAAGGGATCTTGTGGTGGCTCTTGATGCTCCACGCGGGGGGGAGGAGGGGGGGGGGGATGCTCTCATAAGCCAGAATGTTACAAAGGATTGCCTCTTCGTGGCAGTCATTTTTTACCCATTCCTGGGTGCTTTTACAGACGGCTTTCGGCCTGTTCCCCTTGCCCGCAGGGGTGCTCACGAGCCAGAGGCAGTCAAGCAGAAAGAGGGACATGGTGACTAAGAATTTGTGTTTCACACATTTTCAGAGTTGATGCCAAGCAAATTCTTGTTGGATGTTCATTTGAATTCTTTAATACTTTATATACAAATGGCTTTTGACTCTTACCAGTCCAGTCGTACACATACCTTGTTCACTGCAGGACATTTTCCAGATGTCCAGAGTTCAGATGTTTACAATTGAAGAATCTTAATTGTAATTTGCATGATGAGAAAACTGGGATCAGGAATGATTGGGGAGTGAAGAACTACGATACAAGTACACAATGAGAGAATGAAACTGGTATGAGTTGAAGGCCTTTTCCTTGACGTTTTCAGTTACGAGATCTTTCAAGAGTTTTCTTTTTTGTTGTGTCGCACCTCCAGAGACAGAGAGAGAGAGGCAGTTGTTTAGTATTGTTACCACTGATCAGTTCCAAAGTTGGCATTGTTTCATCAGCTGTCTGTGACTGTGCTACCATGCACTTTACAGTGGCTTGCCTAACATAATCATCAGGTACATAGGTTACATGCACAGTTCATGCTTTTTATTGTTTGCTATTGACATACAGCTGTCCAGACCAACTCAAAAGAATGTAGGATGGAGTCCGGTGTACTGGCTTTTATAGGTTTCAGAGATCTGTTTCAGTGTGGAATGTAAATCTAGAAATCAGTGTTATCAAGTATGACGAGATACCAAGTTCAGTCCTTCACCTCAAATTGTGCACCAACTAAAATTGTGTGTTCTGTTTGTTGAATTTGTGGTGTTGTTTTGTCGGAATGTATTGTTTAACTGTACTGACATTTCTTACGCTAAAATCAAAAAGTATAAAAATGTGTAAAATGTACATATGTTTATCAAAGAAAGTTCTCTTGCTTTGCTTCATCAACCTACACTGTACATACATCTGTATACATAATGATTATCCTTACAGTATTTATGCTAGGCTGTACAGGCAGTTACATGTAACTTGAAAATATTATTCAGATATATGGGGTTACCTTTCACATGAGTGCTGCCAGAACGGCTGCACCTTGTGCATTGGAAACTTCAATAATTTTGCCAGTCCATATCTCAGTTCAAGGTTAATAACTACAATAGATGAAGGGATAACCCTCTTACTTGCATTTGTATTTCTTAGTGAAGTCAGGTTGTTTCAGGGAGCTGTGCCATTCGTTATATTTGTGACACATTTTGTTGAACCTATTTATCTGTTAGATTTTGGTTACCCTCCTCAACAAGTTTTTCCGAGTAAGTGCTGTTTATATTTCAGGATGACGTAGAAGGGCAGACTGCTGTGCCTGTAACATACTAAAAGTTAAATGACTGGGGTTGTGTGTAGTAAATTAATGTGGGTTTTGTGCGTGAGTGTGCGAGCGTGTACAGATACCTGTTACTAATCAAAGGTGTATGCTGTCAGCTTGAATATTTTGCTGCCTGAGTTTTAAGTTTGATAAAATGAAGAGTTTTTTTTTATTTTTTAGTACACATATTGGCCATCCAAAGCACAAGAAATTATAAAAAAAAAAAAAAATGCAAAAAGCTGTTGACATATATACAATTACATGGCATACATATATCAGGCTGGGGAATTGTCAGTCATTTGGCAATTTTCAGTCAAATTTCCTATCCTTTCAGCCAAAGAAATCCAAGTTTCAGCAAAAAAAATCCAAGTTTCAGCAAAAAAAGGAAGGGGGAAAGGTTGCACACATAATCATGTATCATGATACAGTACATGTAATAGTATATATGAGACTTCAGTTTTGAAGGCTTGTATGTCAGTACCACGGCAGTATAAATTTAACTTCGGGGTGCCAGTAGAGCTTACTAGATGCCTTTAAAAATGCTAAAATTTGTTTTTCTGAAGTGGGACATTGCCCCCATGGTCCCACAGTAGTTCACTACTGCTGCACCGTGGCCTAGGTTTCAGGGTTGTTTTTTTTTCCTTCAGCAATTCCCCAGCCTGATACAATGAACACTTTGCTCCTTATTGATGATGATGATAATAATAATAAATGTGATCTTGACTGACAGCATATACCTGTGAATACTTGCTTGAGAGATTTTTCTGCTGTGCTGATTGAGCTGTGACACAAAGCACCTCGCTTTGCTTCTAGCGTAATATATATTTTTTTTTTACCTGTTCTTTTTTTTGCATGCGATTTTCACCTTTGCAAATTCTGTCACCTGCCATGCTCCCATATCCTGCCACGCTGTGCTGTGATCCTGCGGGTTATCCTGCTGTAGTGGGCGGAAGGCGGCGTAACCCTGGAAAGATCAGCGACTATGACCCTGGTGTAGACCAGTTCAATTCCCCGTACTCAGGCAAGACCCAGGCTAACATTGTCTACGACTCAAACACTGGTGAAGGTAGAGTGTGCTTCTCATGTCATTGTATCTATCAGTCCGCAAGTGTATAAATATATTTATGCATATTATACGTTCAGTGTTTTGTACTGAGTTGGATAATTTACAGACATCTTTCTGTTTTGAATGAGATATCTTGCATGCCAAACACAATCATGTTTGGTTCCATTTTCCTGAATGAAGGGAAAAAAGGGGGAGATTGAGGGGGGTGGGCAGGTGACTGATTATTAAATTGCCATTCGGAGATTCGTAATCATTTATTTCCTTAACCCTCACATGAGTAGATTAATCCGCGACAGACATGGGAAAGTTTATGCCCGATAAAAATCTTGGGTTCTGCTCAGAATGATCATTTTGTGTGGAACTGTCTCTGACAACAGTGCTTGATAGCTTGGTAATTCAGAAATAAAAAATCTGAACAAATTCCATAGAGGGTTAATGTTGAAAATGTGATTGGGGGGGGGGGGGGGGACAACTGGTGCATCTCCTGCAAATAAATAAACAGTGTGGATTTTGTTTGTGGCATGTTTGTCTCGGATTTTGGGTGGCATGTTCAGCGGTGATTTACCGTGATGTGAAGCTACAGTTTGATTGGTTTTTTTCTTTGCATTTTGATTGTCACCGGATTGTGAATTCCATGTCACAGACACAGGCCGTTGCATCAGACGGCGCCACATTTCACATTTGCAGACTCTTTCCCTCTCTTTCTCTCCACAACTACCTTCTTTTTTGCCTGTTTTGAAATAGATCTACAAGCATGTGAGCCTGTGTGCAAATTTAACGTATGATGTGTGAAAAAGATGCGCATGTACAAGCCCTTGCACTTACAGCATTTATAATTCCATGTCTTTTTTATGAACAGGGAAAAAACTTAAACTGCCTCTTTCTAAACGTATCAGCCGTTAGGACAAACAATTAGACTGTCATTATTAGTCAAGTATGAATGAACAAACATGCAGTCAGGCAAGCACATGTTACAAGACACATAAAACCTACAGAAAAAAGGGCTCTTGAGAAAGCAAGGTTTTTGTGTGCGGCGGTGGACGTTTTCTTACTGATATTGCATATTTATTTTATTTATAATTTTTTTTTTTTTTTTTTTTGTCAGGCCGTCCAGGTAAGAAGCTGAAATAAGTGTTTGTCAGTATATAATATATCCATTGTTGTCCTCCATAGTTGCTGGGAGCTGGTATTATCTGTCACCTTTCTCTTTCAGTGAGGTTGCAGACTTTTGGTGTTTTCTACATGTGTAGGTTTTGGGACCTTGCACACTTTGCTTGAAAAAATGTAATCACCTGTTAGGTCAACAGAAAAGGCAGTTGGACATCGACAGTATGTACCACGTGGATAATATTTGCAGTTGCATTGCATTGAACTGTTGAAAACCCCAGTTGGACCTTTGGTTGACACCGATGGTAACCATCATCCACAAACCTCTCTATTCATTATACAAGCATATGAACCCAGTTCTGAAGGAAGCAACTAACTAGTGACTGACAGCAACTGAGTTTGAGATAGTGATGGTATTTCCTACCTAAATTCCAACAAACTTTAGTTAAAAGAGGGTTTGCTTGAAGGGGAAAAAAAGAAAAGAAAAAGGAGACCAAAAAACCCAACAAAAAAGATCAAGCTTTTCACTTCAAAATAAAGAATGTGGAAATTCACAACATGCGTTTTAGTTTGGAATTCTGCCTGGTTTGATATGAAATCAAACTTGCTGATGTCCTGAGAAACACATCTTCCTGTTTTTATACATTCTGCTCCGTTATGTATTGTGAAAGTTCAGTGTTGGGGCTTGTGTAGCGTTGGCTTTCTTATGGTCCATACATATCTCTTCAGTGTTGTGACGCATGTCAAGCTCCTGGTTGTTGTATCTCATTTCTTTTTCTTCTGCCTCCTCTGCCGTTGAAGCAAATTTGCCTTTCTGTACCATGACATGGCTATTGTACAGTACACACACACACACACACACACACACACACACACACACACACACACACACACACACACACACACATTTTTTTTAATTTTTTTAAAAAATCTGTTGTATATATTCCTGTTGAGTTGTGCTGTATACTTGTACAGTTTTATCATTGTATGTGAATCCATTAGGTTTACTTGAGCTGTTTGCTCTATTCTATACCTGTTGTAGGACGTCGGTACTCAGATGATTGTAAGTAAAATACTCAAAGCAAGGGATGGAGAACCATTTGCCTTTCCAACTAAAACATTTTGAATTTCATGCTTTGAAATTTTCAGACTAACATGGTTATACCACAAGTATTTGATTACTTGTTATTTCAAAATAAATCAGCTCTGAATAACTGCTTGTAGGTCAACAATTACAGTTGATCTTGACTTATGAAGATCTTTTAGATATAAACAATATCTACGCATACACATACACCATCTATTCTTGTTTACAATATTTGCTCGCCATATCTGCGTAGAGGCAACAACAATTCTTTCTCTCTCTCATGTTTTTGCGTTCCACTTTTTGCTTTGTTGTTGTGGGCAGGTTGGTCAGTTATGAATTTATTATTGTTTTGTGTGTTTATCTTGATTTTGGGTGGAGGAAACTGGTTCTAGAAGTCAAAAAGTTCTTTTTGTATTTCTAAGCCAGTATTGGCCATTCCCCTTTTTCGCTTCTAAAGTTAAAACCTAAAGTGTCGCAAAAAGTCTGAAAAAATGTTCTAATTTATGTATTGTAATGAGATTTTCTTTTTTGTCATTCTCCAAATTTCCCTTTTTCATTTCACTAACCTGTGTTTTTCATTATTTTTTTATTTCATTGTGCACATAACATTTTCAGGAAACACATCTACAGCACCTTTATCTTTGAATGTCAAGCAGATGTCCTAGATTTGGTGTATTTGATGAAGGAAGGCTTTTGATACGAATATGAATATTGACATACTTACATACATGTCAGTAAAGTAGAAAGCTTTTTGCTTCATCTGTATCATTCAAATGACAAATTGGGACCGCAAGCAAACTTTAAAGAATTTCTTACAGGCTTCGCTGCATGCTACATTATTTTTTGCCTTTGGATATATACACATTATACAGTTCTTCAGTATATGCATTATGAACATACATGTACGTGTGTATTTTTTTATATCCGTCTAATTTAATGCATAAATACATGTACTTATTTTGTGACAAGAGAACACCCCTTCAAGCTTTTGTCATGGATGCGAACTCATGGGTGAAAGAGGAAAACAGGATGTTGAATAAGATTAAGCAGCAGTAGTTAAGCACTTTTAGTTTTAGCTCTAACGGTCATCACCAGTGAAGGCCGTTTCACAGCTGAGAGACTGAAAAGGTGTTAAAAGTTAGATGTTTTCACTACATGTACTCCTGTGTTGTGAGAGCTCTGCGAGTTTTGTATATTTTACTGTGTTCCTCGGACAGTGAGGTTACATGTTGGCTTTATTTGAGGTGCAATGCTGTTGTAAGTTGTAACACAAAAGGAGTTGGCTTTAGTTGTTTTGAGAGTCCTGGTTGTTTCAGGTTTCTTTTAACCTTTTCACAAGCAAGGGTCCATGAAGGCGAAAATGGCATGAATATTGTCTTGGGGGGAGGGGACCAAGGGAAGTAACTACGGGGTGACTGATATGAGGACAGCGTATGGATTACCTTCCATAGAAAAGATAAATACATTTGGACTCTACTTGCACCAAATAGTGGCTGTTCTTTCATTGATGAACACCGAATAAAATATTTCCGTATTTTCCATGACAAAGAGTATTTGTTTGTAGTAAAATTTTTCAACTCCTAGAAATGAACATGACTTTGAAAGGCTCTCGTCTATTTTAACAGTGCAGAACCCTGGGAGACGTCAGCCAGGATCCATAGCGAACTATGACCCTCTGAACCAGCAGTTCGGCTCTGTGGCAGGAGACCCGCGTGGTTACCAGCAACATCCTGAACCAGTACGCCAGCCAGCTTACCAGCCTCCCCCTCCCCGTGAGTCTTATAAATTTTCTAGCTAGGAAGAGATTTCCGCATATTTACAATCTTCTCATCTCTTGGAGGCAGCCGCAGAAGTGATGCTGAAGAGGACTTTTTTCTGTTTGTTTCTTTGTTTGGAGTGGAGATCGGTGCTTGGAGTGAATGCAGTGTGTCAAATTAAATACATGGATACATGCTCTCGCTAACCACCATTTGAGGGCAATGTTCCATGTCGAGAAATCAGACCTGCCTACCCTATGTATTGACCACAGAAAACTACGTACTTTTGGGCTTACTATGCAACTACGCATTTAACTGCCCCACTACGCAATTTTGTTTCCTAAATCTACGTAATTTAGCAGTTAGCGTTTTGTCAAATCCGATATAAACTTTTGCTCGCGCCGATCCAGCTTTTCGAATGAGCTGCGTGATGCGGAAGAAGCTGGCACAGTTGATTTGCGGCTACGTTACGACTACTCATTTGGCCAGGAAACTACCCGTTTGGTTTTTGGCACTGCTCATGTCATGTTTGGTGGGTAGGCAGGTCTGAGAAATAGTCTGTTGCTTGTGCTGCTGTAAGTCCTGAATACTCACCTGTGTCAAAATTTGATTTGTTCCATGCAGATCCTGTAAGTATGTACATGTAATTTGAAAATCTGTTGCTTTTTGTTATTTCAGAGCCACAGCCTCCCAGAAGCAAAGGAGTAAGTATTGAGACTTTGAATGATCATCTTTACTGCCTGATATGTGTAGTGTAATTTTTTCTTTCTTTTTTTTCCTATTTTTATCACTGGTACTTGTTTTTGGTTTTTAATTGTCTCTGCCTGTCCTTCATTTCTACTTAGTTGTGTGTGTGTGTGTGTGTGTGTCACGGCTGCACAAAAGCTGCTCTTTAGTTCTGCCTGCAAGCGGCAAGCGAGCCGGCCACTGATAGCGAGCTAAAAATAAACGGGGGCAGCTGGCCTGTCCAGCCTGAAAGCGATAGCAGTAAGCAGAAAGAGTAACACTCTTCTGCTGTAGGGCACAGCCGCCAGTCAGTTGGGTGCTGTGCCAGCAGCGATCAAGTAGGAGACCGGACTAAAGGGGGTGCTGTTTGTTTGGTCTTTAATCGATATCACACATGCGGTACACTCTCTTCATGGCAGTAGATAAATAGGGCTTTGAACAAGCTTCATTTAGACACCAAACATGCCGTATACAACAATGAACAAGAAGCTTCTAAACATGGTTATTTACACTTTCCATCGTCCTGCATAGTCACTGCATACTTTCAGTTATTAACAGAAAACTGGTTCGATTATGGTTAAAAGACAAAGTTCAAAGGAAAGCTGAAATGATGCACTTACAAAACATGTCACTTTGAAATCCAACAAAAGTTCAGAAACACGTCTGTGTGGTATCCAATCAGGCATTAAAATGACCCAGTTCTGGCACTGCTTCAGTAGAAACAAAGAAGGCCTAGTTTCTGCTGGCACGGCTGACCCCCCACTGGAATGCATGGCATGGGATGGGCCAGCAGCGGTGCCTGCTGGCCCTTGGATAAACTAAAGAGTCGGAATCTGCGCGAGTTCGGCCGCCGTGGTGTGTGTGTGTGTGTGTGTGTGTGTGTGTGTGTGTGTGTGTGCGCGTGTGTGTGTGTGTGTGTGTGCGCTCTTTTACTCTTTTAGTTGTTTTTACGTAGTGTACATTGAGTGAATGGTTGGGGTTTTTTTGTGTGTGTTTTTGTTTAAGATTGTAAGGCGCCTAGAGCTCGTTCCCCGGGGATAGGCGCCCTATAAAGTATTATTATTATTTTTATTATTATAATTTGTTACTGATTGAAGTGGTTCAGTATTTCGTTATTTGACTGTCAGTAAATAACTTTACTTACTTTACTTTCTGGGTTTTATTCCTGCCGTAGAAATGGGTGTTATAGACTAACCTGGTGTGTTATTGTATTTATGTGACTGTCATTACAGATGATGTGCAAAGCTATGTATGACTACACAGCGGCTGACTCTGACGAGGTCAGCTTCATCGACGGCGATGTCATCATCGAGTGTCAGCCGGTGGACGCGGGCTGGATGACGGGGCGTGTGGAGCGTACGGGCCAATACGGCATGCTTCCTTCAAATTACGTTGAACGCATCAACTAGACCAGCATTGGCATGTTGCTAGGTTCTTTCTGTGCGTTTATTCGCTGGCTTGTATTCGCTCACTTGCTCTTGGGATAGGCTGTAACGGTATGGCTGCGCAGAACGAGTGGGCGGAATTCATGGTGCCAAGTTTGAAAACGACAGCTTATGAATACCTGGTTTGGCTTTTCTTTCTGTGTTTGTAAGGTTTGTGTGGCAGGAAGGCTGTGATGCCCTGTGGTTGTCTCATGCTGACCTGCTATTGTATGTCTTGTAAGGAATGAGTGGTGTAGGTTGAGCAGTGACCAGTACAGATCTGCCAGCTGGCGAAATGGTCCCCCTACCACTTTAGTTTCATTCCTTCCTTTTTTTTTTCTTCCCCCTCCTAGTAGGTTTATAACATTTCCCCCAAACCAACACATATTGTAGGTATGAGGGTATTGGCTTGGTTATTATAATATGGCAGTTGTTTTTTGGTATTCTGTTTTTTTGTGTGTTTAGAAAAACAACAACAAAAAACGTACATTGATACATGTACATCTTTCAAAATACATACACTGAAACACTTACACCTTTCAAGAACATACACTGATGCATGTCGGTACATCTCCCAAAAACATGCACTGATGCATGCACATCTCTTTAAAATATACCCTGAAACACTTTTAATCTTTCAAGAACACACACTAATACATGTACGTCTCTCAAAAACAAGCACTGATGCACGTACATCTCAGGGGGGCTCTAGAAGTAGATTCTAACAATGCAGTCGGCTGCACATCTTCACAAGTTTCGTTAAAGTGTGAAACCTATAATTTTTCATTGATGCAATCCAGATTGCCAATAACTAATGCCATTCATTGCATTGTGCAAAATGAAACTTTTTTGACGTCAATGCTGTACATCTTTGCCTACTAATTACGCACATTCAAGAACACCATATGAACTTTCAAATTTCACTTTTTTTCCTTTTTTTATTTTTTGTGTCTTTCGTCTGTTTCCTTTCTGCACCAATTAGTAGTGAAGTCTCCCTGGCCTTGAATGTAATTTTTACCATCATTATTTTTGAACAAAACAGTGGGGTAAAATTGATGGGTTGACTGTTTTCTTGCCTGTCTCTCAAGTGAGTGCACACATTGGCACGACGAAGACACGGCGAGTGTGGTCTGTCCTTGTCAGTGTGCCATTGGATTAATGAGCACCGCGCACTGTAAAGTCTGTTATTCAGTAAGCACTGTACACTGTCCAGTGAGTGACGTGTGAATGTTTTCGTGGCAGAACCTGAAGTACAAATGAGACGAGGTGTTGTTTGCCGGCCACAGCACCACTCCATCCAGCTCACTCTCTGTTCAGCCATTTCCGCACGGCTTTGTATTGATGGCGCAATATTTGACCCCCGGGTCAGCCCTGTTTGTCTTGTTTTTAAGTGTGTTTTAGCTGTACAATTCTCGATGCTGGCAGAAGCATGTAATATGGTATATCGGTATGGTATTGTTATGATAAAAAGACTATAATGTAATCACTTGCCTCATTTACATACGAGAGACATATGCGGAGTCAGATGTCAGACATTGGCAGGGTGTCCAGCTGTTACCATTATTGTCATTATGATTCACAAGTTTCTATCATCAGGACCATTTTTGAGTTTTACTTGTAACATGTACCTGTTTCTTTCCACCCAAATTTGGTTGCCTGTTTGTGGTTTTTTGGTGGGGGCAACAGACATCGAAACATTTCAGCAAGCCATTTCAGGTTGAGTTTCTATTGATTACCATGCTGTTGCAGCTATTTTCATACTTACGTTGTGTTTTTACGTGCTTGAGTTTTGTCTCCAGTATTAGCTTGTGGTTATGCGAATAATATTTCATGTAGCTGTTTGATTACACATCATGTTGCTTATTCAAGTCAGATTTGATGACCTACTTGTACTTCAGATTGTCGCATTTGTGACATAGAAAATGATAGATACTTTTAACGCGCTCCTCGCTTGTTGAAGACTGATCATAAGAACAGATTACTTGCAGTGCTTATTTCGTTGATTACGTTGAAAGGCAAACCAGACGTGATGAATTTGTTTTGTAATACATTTTATGGAATGGGGATATTTTGAAGGAAACTAATTTGATGGTACATGTATAAGGCTTGTTTACAGACAGGACTGGACATATTTTTTTGTTTGCATTCAATTACCTGTCATCATCATCATACTCAGATATGCGTAGATCTTGTCCAATTTGCTCAACACCTTCAGAACCTGAGTCTGGAAAGCAGAGCGTTTGATTTTCAGTGCTACGGTCATGAATTCAGTTCCTGAATAGGAGGCAGACAGTTTCACTGACTTTTTCCTTACTACCCTCCTTCAATATCACCTCTATACGGTGGAAGGGATACACCATCTAATAATGAAATCCTGTACTTCCAAAGAAAGGCTTGAACGCAAGAAGCACTGTAGCGGTACAAGATTAGGCATGCTAGCAGTTCGATTTGTGGAACTCGAGAGAAAATTTTTACTGTATTTGAATAATGACCGCACACATCTCTAACCCTCTGACATTATTTTTTATTCTGTTTTTTATTGCAAAAACTTAATAAATGTAGAGGTTTCCCCACATGAAATTCATTCTGTCTGCACTGGACCCGACAGTCTCCCATTTTGGCCAGTGTGTAGTGCCTGAAAGCCTTGCCTAGGACTTCGGGCATTTGTTGTGTCTGTTGTTTTAAATCTACCAAAGAGCTTGTCATGAAATTTCTGTGTTTCAAAAGGACATTATTTCATGCATCCCTTATGTTTCCATCAGATTCACTCCATGTTTAGTTGTGTGTTGCCATTAAAGGAGACTTCAACAATCTTTTCAAGAGCTATTTTTATGATTCGGTATACACAACTCCCTTGTTGCAGCAAGGTGATGATAATTATGATGGCAATGGTTGTTCTTGAAAAATGGAAACAGATTCAGCATTAGGCCAAGATCATTTGTGTTGTGAAGACAGTTTACTTCAATTTATAGATTACAGAGGCAAAACACAGTTGTATGATACCTTTTTATGTTTTAAGTCTAGTTCTCTTGTCTTTGCCTGCTGAGGTCAGTCAGATTTGATTAAACTTTCTATTGCTGTAGTAATGGCACAGAAGAAATATTCAGCAGAATGAGCTTCATTGTGGATTGTTACAAAGTTTACAGCTTGATGTGTTGACATTGCACCAGTAGAAATTAATTTTACATATTATAGATTTAGTCATTGCAGAGAGAGAGGCATAGTGGTTTGGGGTTTTACTTATTTGAGGTAGTGTAGCCGTTTTGTTTTATGGCAGCACCGAGAACTTTGCTCACCACTTACATTGAAATCCTGTTACAGCAAACACTGTAGTTTTGATAACAAAACAGGTACTGTTTTAGGTTCATTGTATGTGACTGTGAGGTTTATGCAAATTTGTGCTTGCAAAGAGCTTGCCTGTTCTTCGGTTGTTTGTTATGAACGGATTGCATCGTACCTTTGTGCTTGGCATTTGTTGCTTTGACCTGTTCTTAGAGAAATATCACCCAGAATTATATTTTGATGGTTGTGAATTTTTCTACAGTTTGTACAGAGTACATCCCTGTGAAATACATCATACCGCTGAAAGAACAAACACTGTATCTGATATTACATGCGACAGTGTGTTTCTGTGTGAATCTCTCTCTCTCTCTCTCTCTCTCTCTCTCTGTCTCTGTCTCTTGTTCTCTCTCTCTCTCTACCAGAACGGCTGTTACTGCTGTTCTTTGGGAAAATGTACAGGAGCTTATCCATGCAGCAGCTTTAATGCCTCGTAATCTGTTTCACTGTTTATTTATTGTATGTACGTTCACACCTGTACCATTCTGATTCAGTCTACAATCAATCACAGTGCATAATAGCTGCTTCCGTTTCCTTTTTCTGTCTCTCCTTTCCCCGTCTCCCCTTTCCCCGTCTCCCCTTTCCCCGTCTCCCCCTCTTTTCTCTGTTTTATTTGGCTAGTTGGTAGTAGATTTGTAGCAACTGAAGTATGATTGGTACTTCTGCTCTCATTTGTTCCATTTTGTCTGAATCTTCTGTTGACAGAGTGTTTTTCGTTTTGTACAGCTGCCACGCTCACACGTGTCCATCTTTCCTGTGGGACATTTTTCCACCACTGGAGTGTTACTTTTGTTCTTTCTTGGTGCTCTGTAGGTTGATTTTCTGCATTGTTTGTGTACAGTCAGCTGGTGTAGTGTAGCATTTGTTAAAACACAATTCAGTTATTAGCAGTTCAATCGTGCACAGGTTCTGATTTTTTTAAAATGATTTTCACAGCTACACCAGCAGCAACATGTTTTGTTTTAGTTTTTTGGTTGTTGTGTTTTGTTTTTGGCTTTTGTGGCAGACTTCTGTGCATGTGGCTTAATTGTATATGCAAATGATAATATGTGATATGGTTGGATGGCATGTTTGGTTTTGACTTAGCTTTTGAAACGCACCCGTCTCATTTCAGCAGTTTGCTCGTGTATTTTGGTGGGTTTTTTTCTTTCATTAAATTAATAATTGAGATTAAAGCTACATGTTGCAGTTTTGTGATCAGGGTCTTTATCTTTCTGTTTTCCTGTTGAAAACTACAGCACAGGGCATTCAGTAGCATAGGTAACATACAGACTTTCCACTGTACATGTACCACTAATAAAACGCAGGTCTAATGGAAATAGTTGCAAAGAATTTGGCCTACACATTCTGTGCTTTGGTTTTGCCTTGATACCAAGGCAACTAACAAAATTATTATTATTATTATTACAGAAGACAGAAATTATGGATGTTGCCTGCCCTGTATATTATTATTATCTGTAATATAGCAGTTTGTTCGTAATGGTTGCGTAATGGGATTGTTTGATGGCACATTGTATTTTGTTCCCTTTATTACCTCCTGTGCGGGTGCAATGCTATTCAGTGTACCGTTAGCTCTTGTAATTTTATAAAACTGGACTAGCAATGTATATAGCTAACAAAAAGAGAAAGAATTACAGTATTTGGGGTACATCATACATCTTTTTAGTTCGCTTTCTCCTGTCTGTCTTTTTACCAAATTCCTGTTCTGATTTTGTTATTCTTTTTTGTGTTATGAATAATACCTGTGCGATTATTGTGAATTATTCTTTTATCAAATCTAGTTCATATGTATCATGGTCAGTATATGATAACATATTCGGACACTCTGTCTTGTGTTATATCAGCTTTGCCTCCGTTGAAAAAGTGAAATGCTTCCTTCCCTGCGTAAATAAATAGACCTTATGCCTCCAAGTTTGTGTTTTCTTCTGTTTCGTCAGTTTGCTTCTAAAGGAATGGTTCTGCTTGTAATGGGACACAGAGCTCTATTTGGCACCGCCGTAAATAACCTACACACTAATTTCCCATCACTTGTTTTCAGTTTCTTGGTATGGTATGGTGGTATGGTATGGTCGACTTCTCCTCGGCGCACATATCCATCACTGCTGAAATGCTCACGGCGCCGCAGGGCTGGAGGACGAAGCAGTGAAAGCCTGCTGCCGCTAAGCGCTACTTTATGTGCAAACCTGAACCTTGCTATTCACTCTGGTGCGTGCGACAGTATTTTCTGTTTACCACGACACCGGCCACAGCCTACTCTTCTTTGAAAGTGGGATTTTTAGCGTGCACACTTGACGTATGTGCGTGCGTGTGTACACGAAGGCGAGACAGGCACCGTAAACGAGTCTGCACATGGATTTGACTCGATATGGGAAAAATCCCACTCGACTCGAACCAGGCAGCTCAGGATATCCGAACTCACGACACGATCACTGACGGTCCAAAGTTTTACAATCCCGGCTTACTTAGATGAAACCAACTCCTGTTTGTACATGAGGAATCAACGATACTTTTCTAGTTTGAGACCTACGGGTTATTTTTTTTTTCTACCCATCAATTTCATTCCTACCTGCTTTACATTTATCAGGGGAATGTGAGCGGGGATATGTATTCGTCTCTAAAACGAACTGGACTGTGTTGACACAAGGATTTAGCGGTGTGCTTTTCCGCACTCACGCCAAGTAATCCGTGAAATTCAAGATAATGACCTACAGCGGTGGCTGTTGTGCCGGTCGTCAGCACGTATCTAAGTTCAATACAAGATCGCCGCCTTTGGTTCAAGTGCCGAGGAGCTATGACGCACGAGACCGGCTCACGATTAAGACCATTGCCAGTATTGGGCAATACGTTTAACGCAGCGCTTTAGGTCTCCCGCGTACTTTGTTCAATGATTGATCTAGGCTGTTCTTTGGCATATAACTTGTTTGTATTCTTGTTCTTTGAAACTTTTTTTTTTTTATACTTACATGTACATACATGAGTACACACACACACACACACACACACACATACAAGCATGCGTACATGCATAATAGCAAACGTGTGCACTTACGAAGATGTAACTTGCTGGGTGTCAGTGACACCTTTCCATATCTCTTCAAGCGCTGTTGGAGTTGAACAAAATATGTATTGTTCAACTGATTATCCGTCATTATCGAGCGACATACGATCTTTGTTGACGCGTCACCCCTGTATAACTTGATACATTCGTTCAAAGCTGCAACAGGCCTGTGAGTCAAAGGTAGACCGGTACTGTAACATGAC
>JACVVK020000359.1:700000-717073 GCA_018292915.2 Batillaria attramentaria
CATCACAAACAGAACACCACACTGATGGGGAGCAGAAACGAAAGGACATCACAAACAGAACACCACCCTGATGGGGAGCAGAAACGAAGGACATCACAAACAGAACACCACACTGGTGGGGAGCAGAAACGAAGGACATCACAAACAGAACACCACACTGATGGGGAGCAGAAAAGAAGGACATCACAAACAGAACACCACACTGATGGGGAGCAGAAACGAAGGACATCACAAACAGAACACCACACTGATGGGGAACAAAAACCGTCACCACGCACGAGACACCACGCCAGTGAGGAGAAGAAAAAAGGAACACCACACACAAAACAACAAGCCGGTGAAAAGCAAAAAGGGACACCAAACACAACATACCCTGCCAGTGGAAATAAGCAGAGAGGAAGGTCACATTCAAAACACCAACCCAGCGCAGAGAAACAAGAAGAATCACCACATACACCCAACCAGCGGGAGGGATCTCCACAGGCAGAACAGCACGTCAGCGGAAACCAAGAGTGGAAGAGATTACAAGATGAAACGCTTAAGATTTGGACAGCGCGGTGCCACAAATACTTTCCAGAACTACACAAAAAAGCCTACTTTCTTCCTGCAGTTTACTTCAACAAGGTTCCGTATGATGTCAAAACTCATGTCCAGCAGACGATTTTCATACCACTGAAACCAACCACCGTTGGAGTAAAAAAAAGTAAAACTGCTTCAGGTCCTAGCAATGCGCCTGACCAAACTGATGCAGCATTTTCCAGCGATCAGACTCCACAGCACCCTCGTGGTATGTGGTCCAGTCATGGAGGCCCGGTTGAAGTAAAAGAAGTCTTCGAAAGCGATGTGCGTGAGGACCGTGCTCAGCAGCATCTACTGCATTGTATCCAAGCTTTGGCAGAGAGGCAAAAGGAAGTTATGATTGTCATATCGCAGCTGAATTTCAGAAAATACCTGGACCAGAAAGACAGCCCAGTAAATGCTGCGGCTGCCGCACTCTTACCAAAGCCTGTAACTCTTAAACGTGAAGATCAGAGAGGAGACTTTGATGTCCTCATAGTGCACTCAAAACACGGCCTTGTCGTAGCAGAAGTGAAATCTGTGTGCGCGGGAAATGCGCTTCAAAAGAGAGTTGAAAGAGCGATAAAGCAGCTGAACAAAGCAGAGGGCGTGTTGAAGCACATGGTGTCTGACCTGGAACATGTGAACGTGATGAAAACGTTGGTTCTACCCAACGTTACATCCGCCGAGCTAGCGGCTGGACTGAACGACAGTGTTAAGGAGGTACGTGGTTACGATATCTATACATATTCCTTAACACTGCGTTTGTAAATTTTGTGATATGAGTATTGAAGAATAATGTTCAGGCAAAATGTCAAGAATATCACTGAAGGAAAAGCATGTGAACCAGTCTTGGTTCAGCAGATAAAGAGAAAGGAAAGAACGCAAAAGAGAAAATATGCATGTATTGCAATACCAGAGAAACCTTACCTGACATGATGATAGATGGCAATAAGAGCTATATAAACATACTCTTTTGAATGACCTTGACCCATCTCACATAATTATGAGCCAAGGAGGCTTCTGCCTCTTCAGATATACAGAAAGAAAAGAACGCAAAAGAGAAAATATGCATGTATTGCGATACCGGAAGAAACCTTACCTGACATGATGATAGATGGCGATAAGAGCTATATAAACATACTCTTTTGAATGACCTTGACCCATCTCACAAATGAGCCAAGGAGGCTTCTGCTTCCCTAGATTTTTCTAGTAAAGCAGCCAAGACGACCATTTTTTCTTCTAGGAGTTACGTAAATGTCTGGGTGGCTCTGACGTGGACACCGCTCTGAGACGTTGCCTGTGCGCCGACCATCTCTCGCCCCACGCGACACCCTGGCACGTTTCCGACGCCGTGTTCCAGTCTCTCAGCGACTGGTGGCAGAGCACGATCGCCATGAACAACCCAGAGACGAACATGCCGACTGAACTGTATGAGCAGCTTGTGGCAAGGTTAGTCAGATCTCGACTCCAATTGGTCACCTCGTTTTACACCTCCTCACATATCGTTATATTTGATTTGCCGACTGATTTCTTCAGTCTCCTGTTTCTTGGCCCTACTGGCAGAGCGCTCTTTTGTATACCAGATGCGTTTGCTCTACTGTACTTGTAAAAGATCGGATCCATTCGTTAGATCATCTCAGCAGATGACTTTTTTTTCCCCCAACTCTTTTGCCAGTTCCAGTGGTGTTCCTCCCAGGTGATGGGTGGAATCCACGGAGGGCTCGAAAGCTGGGGCAATTTTTATTATGCATGATGATGGAGATGAGGATGATGGTAAGATGATGCTATGGAGGTCCGTGTGGTTTGGGACTGCGGGACAGGGCCGCATTCCACGCTTCCTGTCATAAATATCCCAGCATTAACCAGGCCCGGGAACTACGGCACTTGCGGTGCCGGCCGTGTAATCATCCACATCATAAGACGTGTCATACTAAGGGAAGCACCCCGAAAGTCGCACCCGTGAAGTGGGTGAATCTCGGCTGTGTGGCAACAGCCTCCCCATTGGGCCCATAGCACACCCGCTCTGGGTAGGATCCGACCTAGGTAGGAAAAATCCCGCTTGCCTCGGTTGGGATTCGAACCCGGGTCCGAAGTGCTAACCACTACACTACGGGGCCGGTGACTTTTAATATCTTGCAGAGCTGCTACATGTGACATATCAGTTGCAGCTGATACATTTAACGTGACCTTTTGTTTGACCCCCTCCCCCGCCTTCACCACCACCACCACCACCACCACCACCACCACCATATTTAAGATAGCAGATTTAGCGAGTCCCTGGTCTATCGCCACCACCACAACCACCACCGCCAGCAACAACAACGCTATGAATATTGTACAGGTTCTGTGGGTCTGCAACTACCGTTGATGTGGTCACGGCGACGTCTCTGCGAAAGAGGATAAACTGTACTGGGGAGGCCGTGGCGGAAGCAGGTATCATACTATCCCAGTATGCAAATATAAAACCAGAGGTGACCGTTCCTTTGGATATCTTGGCCCTATGGTCTGGAACTCGCTTCCCTCTGAGATCAGATCGGGCACTTGCATTAGTCTGTGTTTGTGTGTTGAGAGTGATTTGTGTTTGACAGTGTTTAAGCTGTTTGTATTGTGGTACCGCCCCCCCCCCCCCTCGCCCCATTTTGTTACCTGGTCTTTGTTACCTGGGCGGCTATACTACCCCTGTCTAGGTGTAAGGTGTAAGATGGTCCCTGTTGCGCGGCTCTCCACGCCCTCCCCACCCCCTTTTTGTCCTCCGTTTGTGAGGCACTTAGAGCTTTCCAAAGCATAGATGCTGTAAAAAAAGGTCATTATTGTTATTATACTAGACTTGGTTAAACAACATAGTTTTGTGAAATATCCACTCGTTTTGGGCACAGAAAATCGACCCCAAGCCACCGCATTGTCCGCAGCTGCAAGGGGAGCCGGGGTGGCCGAATGGTAGAGCTTTGGACTTCCAATGCTCGGGTCGTGAGTTCGTATCCCGCCCGGGGCCAAATATATGTGCTGGCTTTTTCATCGTTGCCCCTTCTTTGATATCACTCATAATTTATTTTGTGGTGGAAAAGGACGTTAAACCCACAAACTCCCACCCCCACCCCACCCCATGATCTAATCTTTGATTTTTTTTTATTGCAGGGAAGAGAATGACGCAGCTGATGCTGTATGAAGATCAGATAAATCTTTTAAACAGATGCCCGGCACGCGTCTTCTTGACCGGCCCGCCCGGCACTGGAAAGAGCATTGTTCTGGCATTCAGGTGTCTTCAGTGGTTGAACGAGGGCAAGGACGTGCATGTGGTCAATACTTGGAAGTTAGGCCGCGCTGCGTTCTTCCTGCTAGTTCACCAAGTCGAAGAAACATTGAAAGCTCGCAAAACTGGAAACAAACCCAAATCGAGAGTGTTTTCTCACATGTACGACTTTCAGAACAACGACGGCGACATGGAGAAGGCGATTAAAGACCTGGAGACAGCTGCTTCAAAGGACGTTGGGCGCTTGTATGTCGTCATTGATGAGGCAGGACCAGAGCATGGGTAAGTTGTCTCCCCCCTTTCTTTAAAACTTTCCCAGACGCCCAAGTTACCGTGCTTGCTTCAAGTTCAGGTTCAGAGAGAGAGAGAGAGAGAGAGAGGACGTATATACCCAAAAGTGTTTATCACAAGTGCCTCTAACACAAGTACACTTCCACAATGACAACAAAAATAAAACACACGAAAAAAAAAAAAAAAAAAAAAAAGAGAAAAAAACCCGGGAAATACTATCCCAGTATGCAAATATAAAACCAGAGGGGACCGTTCTTTTGCACATCTTAGCCCTATGGTCTGGAACTCGCTTCCCTTTGAGATCAGGTACTCGCAGTATGGCTGTGTCTGTGTGTTGTGAGTGATTTGTGTTTGATAGTGTTTAAGCTATTTATATCATGGTACCCCCCCCCCCCGCCCCATTTTGCAGCAAGATAGTCTTTGTTACCTGGGCGACTCTACTACCTCTGCCTAGGTGTAAAACACTAGTTCTCTGTACCCTTTCCCCAAGAAAAACAAAGCGAAGACAAAAACCCAGACAACCCAACAAACGTTGGACCAAGACGCCCTCAGCATGGCCACAAAAGTACAGCTTTGGACGTAAGTTATAGCCTGCTGGACGAATGAGTAGGGTTTGTATGGACTCACAGACGTGCTTCCTGCCAATCTCCATGCGCTTCAAGTTTAAACTATTCATTTATGGTGCTTAACTCGATATGACGATTTACATTTGTGCAGTTTATGCGAGTACGACAAATTTCAAACATTCTGCGACGATCTTGTGACGAAAGTTCCCCAAGTATGCATTTGGGCTGCCTCGTGTCTTCACAAACTTCGACCAGACTGTCTGCCTGAGAAGCAACTGACAAACTCTCTCAGATGCCCGCCAGCCGTCACCAGACAGATAACAGACTCCAGCCTCATAAAGGAAGAGTATGTCTACGGCTACACAGTTGATCCTGAACTTCCACCCCCAACCGATGGCCCGAAAGTGCACTGGCCTCGCCATGACCGTGGGGTTGCGCACGAGGGCAAACCGGAGGATTGTCACCAGTGCGGTGTCGGCATTGCGAACATCCTGGACAAGGATCTCAATTTGAATCCAAATGGTGAGATACTCCTCCTCCCCCTCCTCCTTCTCCTCCTCCTACTACTTCTATAATTTTATTTGTAAAGCGCATATTCATATAAAATTACATGCTCTAAGCGCTAACAAAAATAAAACAGAAAAAAAACCCAGAAAGAGAAATGAGACATAAGCAATAACAAGGAATACCCCGGACTGACAAAACTGAAAGATCGCCCAGGCAGGATCGAGAAACCCAAAGAGATCTTGTCTGAAATTTTCTCATTACAAATATGCTTTTAAATAGGTAAGTTTTTAGACTGCTTTTGAATGAACTTTCTGATTTTATTGATCTTAAAGATAGTGGCAGCATGTTCCAAGTTAGGGGGTCAAAAATAGAAACAGAACTTCTGCCATAGTTATGCATTTTATATCGAGGTACAGACAAAAGATTTGAATTTTCAGAACGAAGACTCCTGGATGGTGCATACGGCAAAGTAAATCATATATGTAACTGGGTAAATCATTGCCATAGAAAACTCTGTGGCAGATGGTTGATACGAGATACGAGGAGTGTATCTAAAGTCCAGTCACGTGTTTTGCAAAACGGAAACCAGTGACTGTATCACCACCAAGTTCCTTTACTAGTCAAGCAAAGTCAAGTTTGACGAATATTATTGTACCTTGAAGGTGGGAGGGTGGGTGCTTGTTTGGGAATTTAATGTCCTTTTTCGTCACGTAAGGGTGATATCAAAGACGGGGCAACGACAGAGAGGCCAGCACAAATATTTGGCCCAAGGCGGGACTCGAACTCACGACCCGAGCATTGAAACAAGCAAAGTGTCTCTGTAGAGACGACTGTTTTAGAGGCCGTTCTAAATTTTCTATCCTGTAAAAGATCCAATTTCTTTGCAGGAAACAGCCTTTCACGCCACAGATTGTTATACGAATTAAACCATTCTGCGTCTTTCCCACAATCTGCACTAATTTGTAATATGAGCTCTAGCACACTGCAGGTTGTGGTGGTTTGCTGATATATATCCGTCTCCGGGGTAGTTACTGATGAGAATAATAATAATAAAAAAAATAATTGTGTATTGTGTGGGCGCTTTACCCAATTTCTTGAATTGGCTCAAAGCGCCGCGAGCTGAACCCAACACACACGCTCACGTGAATCACACGCATTCTCTCACACACTGGCCATAAACACATTACAATCACGTGCTGCGAAGGGTCAGCTCAGCTATTTAAGTTTCGGAATTTAGAACTGCATTCATTTTCAAGTAATTTTGTGGGCTGAACGTTCCTAAAGCAGAGTCCTGATCAGTCGATTAAGTGCGTAGGAGGAAGAGGAGCTGCTGTACATACCTTTTTTGGCGTCTTCTCTCGCCAGGTGAAGAAGGTGCGCTGCAGTACCGAGACGTCCTGATTTTATGCAACAACGCACGCGACGAGGAAAAGGACTCTAATGGAAAGGTGATCACGCCCGCAAGCGGAATCATCCAGGGTCTGCGTTCCCATGACGTGCCGGTGCAGGTCTTGTAACCTAGTTCTTGATAAACTTGCTAATGTTCACGCCAGCAGTGGTTCACCCGCATGCCTGATTCTGTCCGGTCATCCCACATTTGCATAAATTAAATTTATGGCCTGAGTGTCCCATGGCAGCTCCCACCTTTTTTCTTTACAATTTAACAATTTTGGCTTTACAATCTGGCACACTGGGCAATCGGTCGATAAATACTTACGACGCATTTCTCCTCCAGTCTGAATCTGACACCACCTTATCCTATACTGAACGACATCCCCCCCCCACCCCCCCCAAAAAAAAAAAAAAAAAAAAGAAAAAAAAAAAAAAAAAAAGAAAAAAAGAAAAGAAAAAGAAAACAAAAAACGAAACAAAACAAAAAGCAAAAAACCAACAACATACAAACAGAAAAACCAAAAACAACCACCCCAAAACAAACAACAACAACCAAAACAAAAAAAAAACAGAACCAGCAAAAAAAAAAAAACAACAAAAAAAAAAAACCACAAAGAAAAAACAAACGAAACAAACCCTGAACCCCCCCCCCCCCCAAAAAAAAAAAAAGAAAAAAAAGAAGAAGAAAAACACACACACACAAAAAAACAACAACAAAAAAAACAACCAACCAACTAAACAACAACAGCAACAAACAAACAACAACAACAGCAACAAACAAACAAACAAACAAAAAAGCAAAACAAAACAAAAAAACCCCAACAAGAACAAAATCCCCAATCCATACAAACAAACAAACAAACAAACAAACAAACAAACCCAGCAGCAGCAACAACAACAAAAACAACCATAACAACAAAAACAAAAACGTCTGATATGCTCCTGCTGGTCAATATTTCTGATAGTCGTAACTAAACGGTCATCAGGACAGTTGTCTGTCGTGGACAGAGGTGGTTTTGCTGTATTCTGGCACGCCTCACCGACCAGCGGGCACCTGGCGCATTTCCTTTTACAATACCCATAGTCATTTAAATTCCCTTAGAATCGCACATATTTCTCCTTGATAGTCTGCAGTCTGCCACAAACGTGCTGCACACTTACCGTTTATCTTACAAGCTGGAATATTTCCTTTCATAGGCGCCCAGAGCCACCGTCAAAAGGAAGGGAACTTATCCTAGCGGAGGTCTTACCTCCCTTGGGTGTGAAAGTCCCCAGAGCTCAGTGGTGCAATACGCCTGGCATAATTCTTACAATCTGTTACATTACTCTTTATACCTGTAATCAGCTATATTTCCTCTATTAACTTACTGGTCACAATCAGCAGGGGATATCGACATTAAAACCTTCACAAAATTGGAACAACCGGCATTAGCCCGTTTATTTCAGTCATTGTAAAGGTAAACATAAACATTTTCAAGGAATCAACATTTCCCGTTCAGTCACGTGACTGCAGTCTTACTTAGGAACTAGGAGGGGGAGAGCAGTCCATTTTCACAACCATGTTTAAGGTCCCCTTGTATCGCCAAGGTCCCCCATTGACTACCGGACATGGTCAATTTTACCTGTGAGCAGTGCAATGAAAACACGATTTGCACGCTTTTTTAGGGGGGGGGGACCCACTGTGTGAAAGTGGTCAAGCGACCGACCCTACATTCATTTCAAGCACTGGCGTGCTCTGCCCGTGAAAGAGAGCTCGTGAAAATAGGGCAGTGAATATCCTTCATCAAGTTCATGTTGATATAACTACATCACCCGTAAAAACAAAAACAAAAACAAACTCTGTTACGAGAAAATTAAGCCCCAATCTGGATATCCCCTGCTTATTGCGAGAAGTATATATCTCAGTATTTCTGTTTACATATTCTCACGTGTTTCTGTTCGCTCACGCCTTCCAAGAAACGTCGATTTCTGATCTGATTTGCAGGTGGTCAGGGCGTCTGATCCCAATTACATCATTAAACGTGTGGCTCTGGCAGAGGAGAACAAAGTGACAGTGGCAGAACTTGGAGCCGTGATGGGTCTAGAGAGGAGTGTTGTGTTCGGGATGGGAACACCGCTGTACAACAGATTATACAACAGGTTATACGCAATGTCACGGTGCACTGCACAGCTGGCGTGGATTGACAGACCATCGGCTGCCGGATTTTTGTGATTTTCTTTTTGGTGAATTTTAAAGCATTTCTAGGATGTCATATGCAACGTTATGTTTAAGAGGAATATTGCGTCTGTGGTCTCTAGCCTGCTGGCTCCAGCGCCATTTTCGTAACTTTGTTAACTGGGCACTGCGGAGCGCCACAGTGCTGTCCACAGTTGTGACACAGTTGTGATTTTGGGGGTTTCCGCCGCTGTGGCGTCATCACAGCAAATAGCCACAGCTGTGACTGTGGTTTCCACAACTGATTCTGATTGGCTGTACTACGTCACTCCGTCGGCGCGCAAACATGGCGGACAGTGCATCTTCAATCGGTTTGTCGCCGGGCACAGCTTTTTTCAGTTTTGTAGTTAGCAGACACACCCGAGCGCAACGACTGCGATGTGCACATGTGTGTTTGGCGCGCTGTGCCCAGTTACGAGCAGGCTTTACATAGAGTAGCGGCAGAAACGTAGTGCTGAGAAACCATGCTTCGCTTTGATCCGTGTCTGCAGTGGCGTAATGGCGTGTATGCTCGCCATGCTGCCATATCATTGCTCCGTTGGTCACATAATACATTTTTTTTTCTACTCATTGTTTCCTACTAATGTCGGGCAGCACACTTCCTTCAAAACAAATGTCCCAGCCAAAACAGGCCAGAAGCAAGACATGTCGACAAGTTGCATGCCAAAACCGAAACCTTGAAAGCGGAATTTTGATAGTCTGTTGATGCAGCGTGAGCGTCAGCCTCAGATACTGAAACAACCCTGTTCCGGGTCCGTCGATAACTCTCGGCCAAGTCGGGCTAACCGAGACCGAGCCGAGCTAAGTGATACCTAAGAAGGAAAAAGCAAAACTACTCGGTGACACGGAAAGTGGACAGTTGCGAAAAACTGTAGCATTCACCAGTACAGTACATTCTCAGCCTGTTTCGAGATTATTACCTGCACGAGTTGTCTCCCTTGCCGCAACAAGCACGCATTTTCGTGGCAGAGCACAAAGCAGCTGCCACGAAAAAATGCATGCATGCTGCGGGTCTGTGTATGCACGGGGGACAAGTCATGCAGGCAATAATCTCTAAACAGGCCGAGAATGTACTGTGCTGGTGAATGCGACAGTTTTCACCGCTTCTGTGCACACTGCAATATAACACGGGGACCTCAAAGTTGTTCGCAACGGTCCACTTTCCTTATCACCGAGTATTTTTGTTGTTTGTTTTTTTTCCTTCTTAGGTATCACTAGGTCGGCTCGGTCTCGGTTAGCCCGAGTTGGGCGTCGTCGCAGGGGTTGTCGACAGACCCGGAACAGGGTTGCCTCAGATACTGAAATAGCTCAAAACTGTGCACTCTGTTATGATTGATTTCCCGCACATGCCCAAGAATATGCCTAAAAATTGGGCACTCACCAAGTCACGTGTGCCATTTACCAACATATGCCTCTTTTCACCCAAATCCAAAAACTGGCGCAAGTGCACTTTTAACAATTCTAAAATATCAAGAAAACAACTGAAATTCACTTCTTACTCTTTAACCTGCCTCATCTGCATTGTGTTATGTGACCTGCCATACACTATTTGCCGGACCAAAATCTGAGTGGCACCAGACTAAGAAGTGACTACCATACTGACTGACTCATGATTCTTGTTCACAACATGAGGCTACAACCATCGCTACCATCAAATGAATTGTACTAACCGACTCATAGAGGGCGTGGGAGTGTCACGATTGTAAAGAATACGAACTGAGAAAGGCAATGTACTGCGTTTTCTGTGCCAGCGAAATGTGTTCGCATGCATGTTTTAGTCGCGTAGCAAATAGATTGTGATAAATTATCATTGATACGACCATGTACCAGCGTACCAAGGCTTATTGTACTTCACACACACACACACACACACACACACACACACACACACACACACACACACACACACACACACAGAGAATCCATGGACAGCTTCACTGGACATATTTATTATGTTGCTAAAGACCGTGACCATTCAGATGAAAGACATTCAAAAGAAGAACAAAGAAAAAAATTCGATAATTTTTGTCTAAAGTCCAGCAAAATCTTTCACATGCAGAGGTACAGACATGAGTACTCACTTGGACGAAAGTTCATGCACGTGTATGTAAGAAGGGCGAGGAACTAATAAATAAGTTGCAATGTATGGATGTGAATTTTGATGGACAGTAGTGAGTAGGAGGTACTACATACAAAAATACATGACCTAGGAGGGATCAACACACGCGTCATGTAGTTTACACAATCGGCATTTACAATTTGCATTTACAATTAAGAATGTCTGTTAAAGGCAGCGGTATATACAACCCATTCATTCATACACTGACTTAAAAGCAATGGTTATGCATATAACTAGCATAGCCAAGCGTTTCACTGTTTTCAAAATCTTTGCCATACATAACAGTTCCCTCAACTCCAGACGACAACCAAGATATTAGCTCATAAAATGGCAATCAGCAACAAGTAAACCTGTAAGCATGAAAGACACCAAAACTATTTGAGTAAAATGACATTGGTTCGAGTTCACACACTGTACATGCAATTACACAGTATTATTTGCATATGTTAAATATTTTTACGTGAAAGTTTAGGTGTGATCGAGATGAAAGACATTTCCTGTCAAACACCAGCCATGACCTTGGCGTCGTTGGCATCAGTGGGGTTAAAAGGCACGTTTTCATTGTGGAAAATCCAAAATCCCTTGCATATCATCAACGGTGTAAGTAATGACAGCTTCCATTGTGTTAGCACGTCAGTGTCTGCAGTGTAATGTCCACAATGATGAGCGTGGTACGGAACTGTACGTATCATTAAATGAGATCAAAAGTTATGATGAACACGTCATGGAATTTCTCTAGGACTAGTCTGCTACAAGGGCTGTTGTCACATTCACTAGGATTGTCAGTTGTGAACACAGGGAAGACTGGCACGGACCCAGAATGAAACAGTATCAAAAAAATTGGTACTTGAAGGATTAACAGCTTCCACTTGTCAGTAAAATGCAAAAAGAAAAAAAAAAAAAGTTCGATTCAAAATGAAGGGTGCCAGGATAAAAATATATGAGCTTTCGTAACCGGCCCTCTTGAATATTTCAGTGTAGTGCTACTCATCTGCTATATGCTGAGTACTGAGGGCGTTACAGTTATTACTTGTACAGTACCATTTATGCATATTTGGTATGGCAGCCCCACCCCTAGGCCGGGTTACGTCCCACGAACACGAAGATACAGAAGGCACATTAGGCATGTTTAGGACTTCGTAAACGGACTTCGCTGAGCAGCGTAACCCATTTTACATGCAAATTTGGCTCAAACGGCCACTTGAGTGGCTAATGCGCTGCGATTGGCTACTGGTACCCCTGACGTGCCTAATTTACACGAAAAGGGGTTACGCTGTTCTGCGAAGTCTTCCATACGAAGTTCTACTAAACATGCCTAGTTTTGCTTACAGTGTCAGTCACAGTACGTGCATCACAGAATAGAACGGAAGCATTTTTTTTCTGGAAGAAATCGTGTGAGTATCCAAAGAGATTTACAGGCACAAGAAGTTAATTTTCAAAGCACCTCATTGTTTTCCCCCACACCAGATCGGCTTTTAGCCGGAAGACAAGATGTTGCAAATTTAAATATTTGCAGGATCGAAGACATTTTCAGGAACAAAAACCCTGATTCAGGTTTCTCCAAGTATGTACAATTCTGATGCAAAATAACCAACGCTAAACAAGCATGCAATATAAAATCTAACTGGTGTACCATGTAAGTGTAAACAGCAAAAGCAAAATGGGCTTAGACCCAAAAATAACCTGGGCCCGTATGTAAAACTCGAGGTTAATTTAACCCACGGCTACGGGTCTAACCCAGACTAGGAGAAAAGAAACCCCAAAACAAAATTAAATTTAAAAAAAAGGAAGCGAAGAAAGAAAGACAAAAAACTTCTACAACGGCACAGGCACCTTGCTGGAATGGACCCGCTTCCTGATTTAAAAAAAAAAAAAACAAAAAAAACCCACAAAATTTAACCCAAAGCTACTTTAGTTCGAGGCTAGACTCAAACCCGGGGCTAAACTCCTTAACCCCGACTTTTACATGCGGGCCCTGGGCTTTAATATCCAGTACTACATACTAACTGGAGGGTGCCAGATACACATTCTTCTACAGTCCGAGCACCTTAGATACTCTTTCACTTTTCTAATGTCTATATGGCACAAATACAACCAACAATTAAACAATTATCTTTGGACATAGCACTTGAAATATTTCTTTGGAGATCAGTTCCGTTAACTGACACAAAAAAAAATGTTCCACTTTTCTTCACGTCTTCTAAAAATACAACACCACCAAGCGTAATCACTCTTCACATGATACATGAGTCCATCATACCATGCACGAGCTAAACACCCCCCCCCCCCCCCCCCCCCCCGTGAACCACACATCAACAGGACTTTATTTTCTTATTGTAGACACAATACCGTGCAAACGAACACACACACACACACACACACACACACACACACACACACACACACACACACACACACACACACACACACACGAACGGACTCTAGGATGCAATAGGGCCAGAACCTATCACGATGAACGTTTAAGAAGGAAGAACTGTATGCATAAAACCACACGCTTTTATAAGTGAACACATGTCTAGTCGTCAATTGAGTCTACAATAATAATACATTGAATATGGGTATTTCTTAGGCAAGTCGTTGATAGTACCTTTCAATTTAATTCGAGATTGTCTGCGCGACTTTAAAAGTTCCGCTATGCAACTGATCTACCACCATTTGGAATAGAACAGCCGAAGAGCCATGGATTTTACGCGCACTCCGGCTCTTTTACACGGACAATACAGGCATCAAACGAAACCAACAGGCAGTATGTAAGCGGATGATGCGCTAACTCAGGGAACATAAGCAAACTCTTTACTCTTCAAAGAAAGAAAGAAACAAGCTGACCGAAGTACAACTGTACTCATGCATAATCAGTGCATTTGTACAGACGAAGAAACTCTGAGTATGTATGAAAGATTCATTGTATTGACAATAATGTAAGAAATGTATGAATTAAACTTATGGGGACTGTCGTAATGAAGTGAGTGTCACATCATTACCATATTTGGCATGAAACGCTCCACTGCCATTTCGGATATTACAGGCTAAGAAAACAAGCACCTTACACGTTTTGGCAGAAGCAAAAATAACAAGACTACGGCAATCGGCCACTACCCTGTTTTGCAAAAAAAGCTGTTTTCCTGAACAATGTGAGGTCTTGCTACGCGTCCACCCGAAGACTCAACATGCGACAGCTTAAGAACAAAAAATCAGTTGCATAAATGAAATAAAAACAAAGAAACCGACGCACTATCTAACTTCTTACATACTGAACAGGGCAGATCAACGAAATCACCTACACACAATTATAAACTTTAACTGAAATATGAACACAAATGTGCCCAAAGACTTCAAAACAAATATACTGTAGCAACAACACGGTGAACGATAGGAAGACATCTCGGGGGTGCTTAAATACCCGGCTTAGAACACTCTTACAGAACTTAAATAGTAAACCCGTTATAATGGTTTACATATGAGAAACGTTATATTTGCAGGTAAAAAAAAGTTTTATTCGTACCCCAACATTACTTGTATATCAATGTGAAAAAATCTCGGCATTCATTTAGAAAAAATAATTATATGGGCGATTTTCTTACGGAAACATACAAAATCCATTTTTGAATTTTGTTTTGTTTTGCTCTTGTGCAAATCTTGAACGTGTGAAAATACATCTGTTAGCTCAACCATTTTTCATTGACATTGATTGTACACTTATTATCTCGTGTTCGATGTGAAAATATGCCACCAGGCGGGTGAAGAAAAAACTATTGGTTGGACTTTGGGATAGAACTGCCACAAAAGCCCCCCCCCCCCCCCTTATTCACGCACACACACGCGCGCACATACAAGATCCCCTCCCTCCCTCTCTCTATAAAACACACACACACACACACACACACACACACACACACACACACACACACACACACACACACACACACACACACACGCACACACGCACGCACGCACGCACGCACGCACGCATGCACGCAAGCACGCACGCACACAATCTGCCGTTTTAAAGTTTCACATTATCTACACTGGCTGACACTCCAAACTCGACTAAACTGGTCATCCCGCAACGAACAGCCGATATCTCATGATATCAAATATCACACGATGACGTCATATCCCACCATCCGACATCACGAACAAGTGATGTCAGTTACACACACGTCATCATCAAAAAACGTCTACCAAATGTACTCCTATAACTGTCTGAACTTATGGGCAAGAGGAAATCGTGAAATGAAATGCAGAAAACCACGTCCTATACACTTGACGCTGGCGTGGTACGGAAACTAGAAATGATTGCTCTCTCTAGTGCCAGAGCGGGTGCTTCAGTCAAGACCGCTAGAACCAAGGCAAGTATGTAGGATACCACCACATAGCCGATGTACCGGAACACCTGTAGACAGAATGGGGAAAATGACTGTTTCAACTGGTACAATAACCGAGAACATGCTAGCCCTGATACATTTTGCTTTGTTTTGTTTTTAGTTTATTATAACTTTGTTTTAGTTAATTAAACTTTTTGTTTTAGTTAATTATAATTTTTGTTTATACTTTTTGTTTTAGTTTATGATACTTAAAAAAAATCATTACACCTTTTGTTTTAGTATATTATACTTTTTGTTTTAGCTAATTATACTTTTTGTTTTAGTTTATTATACTTTTTGTTTTAGTTAATTATACTTTTTGTTTTAGTTTATTATACTTTTTGTTTTAGCTAATTATACTCTTTGTTTTAGCTAATTATACTTTTTGTTTTAGCTAATTATACTTTTTGTTTTAGCTAATTATACTCTTTGTTTTAGCTAATTATACTTTTTGTTTTAGCTAATTATACTTTTTGTTTTAGCTAATTATACTTTTTGTTTTAGCTAATTATACTTTTTGTTTTAGTTTATTATACTTTTTGTTTTAGCTAATTATACTCTTTGTTTTAGCTAATGATACTTTTTGTTTTAGCTAATTATACTTTTTGTTTTAGTTTCTTATACTTTTTGATTTAGTTTATTATTGCATTTTATTTGACTAATTAAACTTTTCGTTTTAGTTTAATATACTTTACGTTTACAAAGAAAGACAATTACCAATGACTGAACGTGCTGGCGATTTACAGGTTCACAACATCCTACTGCACCGAGAGAGAGAGAGAGAGAGAGAGAGAGAGAGGTCTTTGACCACACGAATGATAAATGCAGGAAAAACTCACAACATATCCGATGGTGAAGTAAGCGAAGACTCTATAGGCAAACAGATCACAGAGAATTACGACGGGATGAAGAAGATAGACGCAGTACGTCAGTCTGGATAAGGGAAGGAACCCTCGCCACGACAAAAACCGATTAATCGGCCCTGAAAATGAAGAAAATAATTTCTGAAAATTACATATCACGTTTGGTATTATTTTTATTATTTGAACTGAACTGTTCACGGATGAAAGTATGAATAATGTTGATAAATTCATAAAAACTTAAAAGAAATTGTAATGAAAAACTTTTAAAGATTCTGACTTTTAAAAATTCTGACTGGCCTTTTCCGGCCAAGCTGTGCGCAGGATCGTGTGATTTCTTGAAATGAGAGAAGTCACAATTTTGTTTTAACCATGCTACTATAAAGCAAATCTATAAAAAATCAAATCATGCTAATATTTGTTTGAACAGACCTCCATGCTCTGTCGTACATGCGAAGACAACCCAACAGACGACCAATCCCCACAGAGGGCGCTGCAAAGTCTCGTGCACGACACGTGACGTGCGTGACCAACCAGTCGCGTCCTCTAAAAGATGCTGATTCTCATCGTAGGTTATCAGCGTGAGGGTTGTGGAAGTAGCAAATGCAGTTACCCAGCCAATGCACACTACTGCCTGTTAGAGTCAGAAGAAAAAAGAGGTTTTGAAAAAGACGCATATAACTAGAAGCCTCCCTCCCTCTCCCCCCTCTCTCTCTACAGTTTTGTTTCTTGTAGTTTAGTGCATATTTCTGTCTTGAATTATCTTTTAAATTATTTATTTTACTTTATTATTACTTGTTTTCTCAGTAGATAGTCTCTGTAGCATTAGCAACGGCAAGGTTGTAAACTGGCGAATTTCTGTCAAAACTTTTACCGTTGATAAATAAAGTTTCATCATCATCATCATCATCATCATCATCTCATCTC
>JACVVK020000360.1:0-2500 GCA_018292915.2 Batillaria attramentaria
TCCCCCGAAAATCATTTCAACGTGTGCGCGCCTATGTTATCAGTTGGCCGTGTATGATGCTGAACATTATGTGTTTGTAGTTAACTGTATGGCCTCGGTCACAACCGGCCGCACGATTTTTTGATGCTTGCGATCTCCACGAAATGTCTACGGCCTGCGGCTTCTACGATCTGAAAAAAAAATTAAGGTTGCAAATCGGGCGTACGATATACGTGCGATGGCGTACGTTCGCCGCAAGTCTCGCACGGGTAACGTCTTGCGATTTCAGTTGGTCAAAAATCGTACGACGGCCGTACGGATCGTACGTTGTCCTCGCAGTTATCGTACGGAGGTCGTACGCCTTCGTACGACGTTCGTGCGATGTTGACGATGTTTGCACGGGCTATACGGGTGTCGTGCGTGCGCCGTACGGCTATCGTAAGTGCTCTGTACGCGTGGTGTGCGTCGGTCGTTCGACGGCCATGGCCGACGCGCGTTTTTCATGCAGGTGCGGGCCCGGGGGATGTTGGTGTGCAATGTAGAAATGTTGCAGTTTTGTGTCAGTGTCTGTCAAGTTGTGTACGTGTCCATAGGTTTGTCAAACTCTCTGTTAATAATATCCAAATCCTCTGATGTCTTCTTTCCATAAACAAACTACATGTATATATGTAGGCTGGTCCCTATATGCATGAAAAACGCGCGTCGGCCATGACCGTCGAACGACCGACGCACACCACGCGTACACCACGCGTACAGAGCACTTACGATAGCCGTACGGCGCACGCACGACACCCGTATAGCCCGTGCAAACATCGTCAACATCGCACGAACGTCGTACGAAGGCGTACGACCTCCGTACGATAACTGCGAGGACAACGTACGATCCGTACGGCCGTCGTACGATTTTTGACCAACTGAAATCGCAAGACGTTACCCGTGCGAGACTTGCGGGGAACGTACGCCATCGCACGTATATCGTACGCACGATTTGCAACCTTAATTTTTTTTTAGTTTTCAGATCGTAGAAGCCGCAGGCCGCAGACATTTCGTGGAGATCGCAAGCATCAAAAAATCGTGCGGCCGGTTGTGACCGAGGCCTTAGGCGCCCTGAGCTCCTGCGGGAGGGAGGGCGTGCCTGATATACCCATTATTATTATTATTATTTTCTTGTGTTATGTACCCGAAACGTCTGGTAGACACTTATTCGCACTGTTGTTGTTGTTGTTGTTGTTGTTGTTGCTGTTGCTGCTGCTGCTACTGCTGCTGCTGCTGCTGTCGTTGCTGTTGATGTTGTTATTGTTGTTGCTGAATTTATTATTATTTTTTCTAGGTTTTTTGTTTGAGTTTTATAAAGAACTGATCACGACACGAGACAAAAGTAAGAAAAAACACTAAAAGTATACTTAATGATTTTTTTTTGTTTTTGTTTTTTGTTTACACTGAAACACTTGCAGAACTCTAAGAAGTAAATCAGTTGTCAGAATGGGCATAAGTCGGGGCAGAGGAAGAGAGAGCAAGCGAGCGAGCGATCGAGCGAGCGAGAGAGGGAGCGGGGGTTACAAAGTAGGCATAGCCACAGATGCTTAATACTTATTCGTCTTACTCTTTATTCTTACGTATCGTTCACCCTCATCGATACAGTAACGACATTCACTACAACAGTGCAGCTACATCAGTACGATGCAACATCGGAGTTCATGCACCCATAGAAACTATGTCAGTTCGATCCAGTGTGTAACACGTGTAGGCCTACATGCAACTACGAAAGTAAGTTTGATTTGCAACCTACGTAAAAGGAAGTTCGTGTTAGGTCATCCCGTGAAACCCAAATGTATTACTGAGGACACAATATTTTCTGTGCTTTTACTATGCTGACGTAGGCAAAGTTCAGAAAGGTGGCACAGTACTCGAAAGAGAAAGGGGCAGATGTTTACCGGCTAAGCTGACTTAGGCAAAGTTCAGAAAGGTGGCACATGCACAGTACTTACAAAAAGAAACGGACAAGGTCGACCTTGTCGCTATTGCACAATTCTACAGTCAAGGTCTTTGCGCACGATATTGTTCCCATTTTTTTCACTGAGTATGCGTCCCAAGGACCGTTGTATTTTCGAATCACACGGAACACTGTAAGTGTAGACTAGACTATCTGTAGCGGCGTCGGAGACTGCCGAAGGCACGCAAGATACCCACAAACTTGTTCATAATCACCTTGAAACTGTCACTAAATACAAGAATAATAATAATAATAATGAGGATTTGTCTGGCGCCCAACCTCCTGCTGGAGCTCTGGGCGCCTCACAATAGTAGGGTGGCAATACATACACATGAAATACGTCACATTACATACACATGAAATACACGTCACATACACGTTACATACACACAGCTATGATACATCCTAACACGACATCCTAAAATGACAATGATGGTAACAGTGATGATAGAGAAGTTAGTCTGTATAAGACTGCCGGAAGAAATGAGACTTTAAAGCGACTTTAAAAGAGTCCGTTGACTCTGCATG
>JACVVK020000360.1:7500-20000 GCA_018292915.2 Batillaria attramentaria
TGTTTTGTGTGTTTGTTTTTTTTTTTTCGCAGAAAAAGTTGCTCCCGAGAAAAGACAGTATTTTTTTCCTGCAGAAAAACAAACAAACAAACAAACAAACAAACAAACAAACAAACAACACCCAAAACAAACAAACAAACAAAACAAACACATTCATGCAGAAAATCCGATTTTTCCTCAGTAAAGTCGGTTTTTTGTTGTTGGTGTTGTTTGTTTGTTTGTTTTTTATTTCAGAAAATTCAGTATTCCTGCAGGAAAAAAATTGTCATTTTCGGTTTGTTTGTTTGTTTGTTTTGTGTGTGTGTGTGTGTGTGTGTGTGTGTGTGTGTGTGTGTGTGGTGTGTGTGTGTGTGTGTGTGTGTGTGTGTGTGTGTGTGTGTTGTGTGTGTGTGTTTGTTGCAGACATAAACAGGACTGTCGATTTTTCGTGCAGGAAAAAAATCTGTTTTTCTGCCCCAAACTGAGATGACATCAGTTTTGTCATCTTCCGACAATGATTTTTTTTAAAAATAACATCGTATTTCTATCAGTTCGGCCATTAACACCCAGACCTCTTCAAAGCCTTTTATGCTTGTTTTGTTTGTTTGCCAACTATCTGCTTGCTTCCGTTCATCTCGGCTGATCGGGCTGTCTCAGCAAAGCTCTTCCGTGTGCTGAAACGCAACAATTGTGCTGACTGAACGCGTCCAATTCAAGGGTTGTTACTCTGGATAAAGTTGGGCAAAATGGCGGCCTCCTCTAGCGTGGTTGATGGGTGCTCTGTTTCATTCAATGTTTTCCCAAGTTTTGTGAGACATTCCTTCACCAGGTTGAGCATTTGCACACAGAGAAAAGGTAGAATTCGCGCTCTAGTAATCAGAACGATGATTTTAGTCTGAATGTGACACTGCATCGACCCATAACACGTGCTCTTCTGTTGTTCCGATTGTTCAATTTTCTTCTTCTTCTACATTCGTCTTTCTTGATTTTTGTCCATTAGCTCACCAACGTAAGAACAACAAATAATAGTATTATTTTCGTTATGTTTATTCAGTTATCTCCATCTTTTTAGGCCCTTTTTTTTCATTTATCGACCAACCTCAAACATTCTGAGTAAGAATCCTAGTGAAAATTGTGATTCATGCCGGTTTTTAAAATGTGATTTTTAGCGTGCTCAGTTGAATTAAAATATAAAACATATACATTCACGTGAGTACATGATAATGTGACAGGCAGCTTGCATGAGTCTGTGCATTTTGTTTGTTTGTTGTGTTTTGTTTTGTTTTTTACTTGACTTTTCACTCTAACCCAGACAGCAAAATCATGGCTGGCAAACGCCAAATGGCAGATTTGGATCCTGATTATGAACATGAAGATGTGGAGGAGCACCAGGCCAAGCGCCAGAGAGTGATTGAACAAGATGGTAAGATGATTTACTCCTTAACAAGTACATAGATTAACAATAACAGTTTTGACTTTAGCTTGTTTATCGTTAAATATTTGAAAGAGTGTTTGATGATAACATCAATTAAGTGTTACGAACATCAGAACTGTGCACACTCTACGTTGTCATGGAATGTTGGTGTCAATAGATTTTGAGAATAGTTTGTTTGTTTTTTTGGGGGGGGGGGGGGGAGGGGTACACCTCTTTATCCCGCATTGTTCTTGAAATTGAACTGCGCTTCGAAGACATTAGCTGTGAGCAAAACTGTCTGGGGTCTTTTTGGTTTTATTGTGCTATGGCTGTCACTCTCGGCTTTTTCAGCTAAGACGGCCAGCATTAAGAGGATAGAGGGCATTGTGCGGACACAGTTCAAGGTGGAAATTGAGAACAAAGAAGCTGAGGTCAATGTGGTGGATCAGGTATGGATGTGTGTGTGTGTTTCTATCTACTGTAATGACCAGTGTTCCCTGTGATTCGAAAATACAAGGGTCCTTGGGACCCTCTCTCCATATTGTTGAGGGTCCTTTTGCATATTTGGAGTGTCCATACATCAGATTCTGTCTCTTATTCCCGGAAATGCTGCAAGTGTCTGCCGCTAGGTACAGACCAAATTTTGTTCATCGAGTAGCCAGGACAGAGCTGGAAAAATACTGTATATCATGACGAGACCAAAAACGTGCATCCCCTGTGAGTGTGACGCGCTGTTCTCAAAAAAAAAAACACCACGGAAAAAAAACAACAACAAAACAGTTTCAGTGTCACCCATCTTCAGTGAACACCATGTGTGCCCATGGGGCTAATAACAATGTTGCTTGAAACAGTAGTTTTGTGTCAGAAGGCCTTGAAATACGCAAAAAACCTTATCTATCTTATTAATCACCATATTCTCATTTCTTTGTATTTGCACATAAGCATTTCCCACCTTCTAGTTCCAAACTCTAAAACAGACCACTGCAAACAGAATAACGTTCAAGCTGACGGAAAAGGGAAGTGATGAAGGGAGAGTAGTTTGTACTTTGGCCTAGCAAAATGGCGGTACACGTATCAGCAAAGCAATTTAATGCCAGACTGGCAAATCAGCAAAGTTTCATCAATTTTTGGTTCAGAGTCAGGACTGCACATAATAATTGTCTCATACAATTGTTGAATTCCAAGCTCGCAAGCCTCGAGATTGAAAACGTGACTGACACAACAATATTTCTACAACACTGTAGTGTAGTGTAGTGTAGTGTAGTGTAGTGTAGTGTAGTGAGTGTAGTGTAGTGTTCGGTACTGTACTGTAGTGTATTGTAATGTTCTGTAGTGTTATGTAGTGTAGTGTTCCGTAATGTATTGTAGTGTAGCAGGGATTGATTTTCTCGCGCGCCGTGCGACTATGTCTCATATTTTGATAAAATGTCGCATAGAAAATTTCGCAAAATGCGTCATATAATATGTCGCACGCACATGACATCACAAGCGCACTTGACAACGCGAAGCAGAGATGCGCTGTCCGTGTCAGTCATAGGGTCTGTTACACTAATCTAATATTAGTGATGAGGCTTAGGTTACTTTACTTATCCCGCTCGCCGCGCGCGCTGCCAGGAACTCTCGCTCGAAAGAGTTGCAAAAAATATTGGCGCGTTATCAGTTTTCTCAGTTCTGCGATCGAGAGGTCCTTTTCCGTTCAGAACCCTGAACGTCACTGCACTTAGGAACAGGCTCTCGGCACAGACATGTGACAGAGTGATGCGGGTGAACTTGATTGTCTCATAGAAAATGAAAATGTCTCACAAAAATGACTGGTCAAGGAGACAATGTCTCATTGGCATATTTGAGTAAATCCATCCCTGAGTGTAGTGTTGTACAGCATATTGTATCGAAATGCAATGTAATGTAATGTAACATTCCATAATGTGTCATATAGATATATATATACTGCAGCTGCATGATGTAATGCACTGTACCGCACTGCGATGTTATGTAGCGTATTGTACTGTATAAGTGTTTGTAAAAAAAAAAGAAGAATTAAAAAAAAAAAATTCTACAACATTGGTCTTTTCACTTCATGTCTCAGAGATTACACCAAGCCCGATCCATGATGGATCGACTGCGAGCTGTGGTGGTTGCCAGCTTCTATTCCAAACTTCAGCAAGGACCCGGTGCAGTGCAGAACGCTTCTCTTGCTCCCATACCATCCATCCACCCTGCGGTGAAAAAGCACATCGGCAAGGCTCCAGTCAGCACAGTGGTGAAGAGCGAACCAGTCTCTGTCACTGCTGGTGATGTTGGCCAAAGTTCACCAGCAGCGCACCTTACCAGAGAGAAAAATTCCACAAAAGCACAGGTACCCAAAGTCAGGGCTTAAAATCTGCCGCGGATTTCCACCTTTTCCTCTCCCTAAAAAGTGTGTTTCCTAATCTGAAGCACATAAACTCAAATTGCAAAGATTTTAGTATAATCCTAAACTTTTCCTACCTCTAAAAATTGTTTAATAATAATAATAATAATGAATACAGTTTATATAGCGCCTATCTGTTTTCTACGAAACACTCTTTGCGCTCTCACACACACACACACACACACACACACACACACACTGAGTGCTGATGAAAAAGTGGTCGGACTACAGCTCGAAAGCTTGCCTAAAGAGGTAGGTCTTTAAATGGGCTTTGAATTGAGTCAGCGTGGGAAGATCCCTAGTTTCCTCCTGTGAAACATGTAAAATCATGCCAAAACACAAACTGCACAGATTTTAATATTTTTCTAAAACTTTGCCTCCCCCAAATGTGTTTCCTCGTCAGAAGAATTTAAAATCAGGCCAAAATTCACAGATTTTAGTCTTTAAAAAAGAAGAAGAAGGAGTCCATGGGAGCATTCCCATAACAACCCTGCCTTAGCACGTCTGATCTGCAGACATGTGCTCTTGGCTTTGCCGCTTCGTCGTTGAATGATCCATGTCTTTCCTCCAAATTCAAATTCAAAAATACTGTATAATCTGTTCTAAAAATACATTTTAACACAGAAAATTGTCTTCAGACACATGCATTCGCTCCGCTCCTTATACTAAGATCATAATATAAAATAACACACGCACACACACACACACACACACACACACACACTGGCACATACCTGCACATGCTCGCTTACTCGCAATCACACACTTCTGCTGGCAGATACAAAACTGACCTAATAGACATAAGTTCAGGACATCATTTAAGTACAGCAGCACTATATTTAAGTACAGCAGCACTATATTTAAGTACAGCAGCACTATATTTAAGATCCTTTTGGATCATGGACCGTTTGAGCCGAGTGTGACTGAAATGAAGTAAGATTGTGCTTGTGTGCAGTGGAGTAAACTAAAGCGATGAAAGCTCATCAGCTAGATCAAATAAAGGAGCATGAATTGTTCATGATGCGGACGTTTTTGACTTCTGTGTTTCTTGTTTTATCAGACTCAGAGTGGCCACATCTGGGACTGGGGAAAGTACGACAGACAACCTAACCAGTTCCAAAGAAGACAGGAGCACAGAGGGTCCAGATTCACAATAAAGAAGAAGATTGTGGTTGGAAATGTCTCTAAGTAAGTCCACATTCTTGTACTATAGTTTGTGAGTTTGGGTGAGCTGGTAAATTATACATGTAAATGTAAACCTTTAGTGTATGTATGGCACTGTTCATTTGGGCTTGTCAGGTTTATCCAGGGTACTCTGCCTTCCTTCCATTTTTTTTTTTTTTTTTTTAAATTCTGTTTGTTTTTTTGTTGTTTGTTTTTTGGTATATAAACTATACAATGACAAGGACGAGAACACTGTGCATGCATTATAAGCATTCATGAAATAACTTGACATATGAGCAGAGTAACGCCACAGTCATAGGTCATGGAGGCAAATAGAAACCAGGCGCTAATATGTAAGAAAAAACACTGGACATGTGGAGGATTGAGGACAGCAAGCTTGCGCACACCATAAACAATAAATGTATGTATAAATGTACAATAATCTACATCTAAGGAACTATATCCAGCAAGGATTTGACTGAAGAACAAAGCGCAGTCTGATGATCCTCTAACGATGGATCTGTTTCTCCAATATCATCATACAGGACTTAGTCGTTCATTTGTTGTGTTGTTTATAAGAAAATAAAACGTAGTTGACAAATATGAAATTTAGTAGCCGGCAGTTGGATTAGGATAGTTCACAACCTTTGGGCTATAGTGGGCAAACTGTACCAACGCTAGCCACGCACATTTAGTATTGTTCGTTTACTTGGTTCGTTTTATGGTTAGATTTAGGGTTAGGTTTAGGGCTGGGGTCACCTGGTGGTGAAGGTGACATTGCTGTTGTGTTTAGATGGCCGCAGTGCATTTACCAGTCTGAGGAATTGTCAGTCAATGAGTCATTTGGCAATTTTCAGTCAAATTTCGTATCCTTTCAGCCAAAAAACCCAAGTTTCAGCCAAAAAAAGGAAGAGGGAAAAGGTTGCACACATAATCGTGTATCATGATACGCGTAATAGTGGGACTTCAGTTTTGAAGGCTTGCATGTCACTGTCAGTACCAAGGCAGTGTACGTTTAACTTCTGGGTGTCAGTAGAGAGGCTACTAAATGCCTTTAATAATGCTAAAATTTGTTTTTCTGAAGTGGGGTGTTGCCCAGGTGGTCCTACAGTAGTGTGCTACTGCTTGCACCACTGGCCTAGGTTTCAGTCTTTTATTCTTCTGCTAATTCCCCAGCCTGCTTTACACAAGGTGCAAATGGCTCTATGGAGCAAAACTATACACTATACTAATGCAGCTTAACTGTTTTGTTCAGTGATCATTTTATGTCCGCGCCTTGCGCCATTGCCGCACAAATTAAAGAAATGACCCATAAAAATCTTAAGCTGTGCGCCGATCGGCGCATCGTTATAACTTTAAAAGTTTCGACACAGAGTGCTGTGCGCTCACAGTCTGAAGACTCACCAACAAAATTTGTCTGCTACCCAGCGACAGCTATTGTTACGTAAAATCTCATTGGATGAGACTACAATCAGGTGGTCTGGTCTGCCCGATCAGAAGCAGTCATTCGTATACCCCAGAGCCTCGTTTTGGAGCGCTTTTCATACACGAAAAGTTGTGTGCGCATCGGCCGTTTCTCATCTGTTCGGTTTCCGTCTTAGAATGACACATAAAATTTTGGAAATGGGCCCATAGAAGTTGGTCACAGTGGGCCATTTCACCCATAGATTTTCAACAAAAAATGATCACTGTTGTTCCATACATTGGTACTGTGCACGGTTTATGTGGTTGTAGATGTTGGTTTCAGCTGACGGAATTTTAACATTTCCCCCTTGATTTATGTGTGTCCAGGTTTATTCCTGCTGGGCAGCGAGAGATGAACGATCAGTCTTCTCACAAGTGGATGGTGTATGTACGAGGTCCTCGCGACCAGCCCCGCATCGACTCTTTTGTTTCGAAAGTTTGGTTTTTTCTTCACCCCAGCTACCGCCCTAACGACCTTGTGGAGGTCTGGTGAGTCACAGTATTGTCTGGGAAGATGTTTGTATGCATGTGCAGTCATGACAGGTGTAACCAGACCGTCTAACTTTTTGGAGGTCCGTTCCTTGTTTCGGCTCCAGGTAAGGCTGGAGATTGCCGAGGAGTAGCGACAAAATAAACGTCACTAGTTTTGATGTGTGCATAAAGTTTCAGCCATCGTGTTGTGTTCATTGTCAGTCGTCAGTTTTTCACACTAACCAACCTCGGTATTCGGAAAAACCCTAGCAATATCAGATAGAAGTTTAGTCAGGTTCCAGTGCTGTGCGTCTGATGTCTGTGAGAGGGGAAAGACTGAGAGAGAGGGAAAGATGGTCTATGTTATTGTGCACTCAGCCACACGCTGTCTCACTTCTAAACTAACATGAAAGATTAGTAAAAGTCCAAATAGTATTTTACTTACAGTATATACAACTTGAACGACCATACACGTGTACTGTACTCTAGCTGCTGGGGAGCCGGGGTGGCCGAATGGTAGAGCGCTGGGCTTTCAATGCTCGGGTCGTGAGTTCGATTCCCGCCGGCTGGGGCCAAATATTTGTGCTGGCCTTTTTTCTCTCGTTGCCCCGTCTTTGATATCACCCTTATGTGGTGGGAAAGGACGTTAAACTCCTAAACACCCACCTACCCGTACTCTAGCTGCTACTGCTGCTTCTACTAATGAGAGTTTGTTCCCTGCTACACATGGTAAATCTGTAGCAGTTTTGCATTGAGGATGGATGATACACGGACTGAAATAAACCAGGATTTCTTGAAGTTAGGTTTAAACACACTTGTGTACATGCTCATAACAGCAAAACAAAATAACACGTTATTTGGGCACTGAATTGGTTCAAATGTTTGTTCAGATGATTTTGAAGGTACTTGGTGATGTAATGAGTGGATGTTTTTTTTTTTTAGCAGAGGAGAGCCCAGAGTTATTTCCCTTCCTCATAGAAGTACAGTCCTTGAGGTTTTAGATTAGAATCTTGTAGGCAAAAGGTTGCAGTAGCATTTGTATTTTGTACAAAGCAATGAGATACAACAGAGTCCACAAGTCTATCCCTCCCCACCCCCCCCTACACACACGCACACACACACACATCCTCGCTCCCCACTTCTCTCCAAAGCACTGTCTCATCAAACCCATCTCTATTTTAATGAATTGTCTTGTCCCTGAGACTTCCCTCGTGTCCCTGGACCTTCCACAAATTTACTGCATGACTGTACTTTGACATGATTATCTATATGATGACATGCCATTATCAGTATTTTTGTTTGTCTGTCTGTGGTGAAGTTCCCCACCATTCCACTTGACACGGAGAGGGTGGGGAGAGTTTCCAGTGCGAGTGCAGCTCCATTTCTGGGATCCACGCAACAAGCGCATTGACATCATTCATCAGCTGAAGGTACTTTACATACATGGCAACTCTTTCTTCACAGCAGTGTATTCCAGACAGCGCAGGTGGGGAAAAAAAAAAAAGAAGAGGAAAAAGAATTTTTATTGATTTTTAGCAGTTTTTAAAAGCTGGGCAATTTCTCTATTGTAGAACAGCACTGATATCTGGGCTTAAAATCTTCCACGTTTCCACGTTTGGTGCGTAAAAATTGTCCTCTCCCCAAAAATGTTTTTCCAATTTAAAGCACTTAGAATCATGCCAAAACGCACCAGGATGCACAGATCTCCTTAGTCTGATTTTAAAACTTGCTGGGGAATTTTCAGTCATATGGCAATTTTCAGCCAAATTTCCTATCCTTTCAGCCAAAAAAAAAACTAAGTTTCAGCCGAAAGAAAAGGAAGGAGGAAAAAGGCTGCACACACAGTCATGTATCATGATACTGTATGTAATGCCATATGGGACAGTCTAACTTCATATTCTAAGACTTGCATGTCAGTACCAAGGCAGTGTTTTACTTCTGGGTGCCAGGAGAGGCTACTAAATGCCTTTAGATAGGCTAAAATTTGTTTTCTTAAGTGGGTCATTGCCCCATAGTCCCCTAGCAGGGTGCTGCCTCTGCACCCCGGTCTATGTGTCAGTCTTTTTTTTTTTCCTCAGCAATTCCCCAGCCTGTAAAACTATACCAAAACCCACTAAAATTGCACAAATTTCAGTCCAGTTTAAAAAAAGTCTCAGGGAGCATGCCACTAGATAGGTCTGGTAACCCATAAGTGGTCGGGGAAGTCACATCCTGGGTTAGGGATCCAAGTGAACAAACTTTTTGGTGGCTACATCTTTTGCATGGTGGCTAAACACAGGTAAACGTCAGGCTAATGTAAGAAAAATGGCAGCGTACTTAAGCTGTACGATGATGTTTACTAGCTGAGCTTGATTGAAGTAAGATTCCTATCCCCTATGGCGCACGGTGAACCTCACCTCGCAGTGTTAGCGTTGGACATTTTCCACTGAGACACGCACGCATTGTAGCTTTTAAGGCTAAAGTGTATATTTCCATGGAGCGTTATTTAGTGTCAAGTGCGTCCTAGGATTACATAAATATTGGCCCAGCCACCACAGATATATTAATGTGTTGGGTTTTGTTGTTTTTTTTTGGGGGGGGGGGTTTGCTATGGTTGGATCCTTGACCCTTGATTACAGGAGAGGGACATCATGACTAGCCCCTAGACACCCCTAGGGTAGAACACATCTGCTTTGCAGAAGCATGCTTGTGCTTTGCTGCTTCCATCACTAAATCACTGAATGCTATTTTTCTTCCTTCTGGACCATTTTAAGCCCTGTGACATGCCTGAACACACATTTGACTTTTGTAAACACTTGCTGAGAAACATCAGATATTGCGGCATGACATGTTGAACCTGATGAATAAAGTTAGCACCAACAATATGGCAGTAGATATTTTAAACAGTGTGTTTCCGTTCACAGCTGGACAAAACTTGCACAGGTCTGCAGACACTTGGAGCAGAAACAGTAAGTAGTTTTTTGTGAGGCATGATATTGCGTTTACAGTATATGGTAAAAGCAGCTCAAGATTACGACAGATCTATAGGAAACGTGCAAATTGATATACGCCTTTATTTTTTTAATGTCGTTTTATTCATTTATTTTGAGAGTAGAAAAAGTAGTAAGCAAGTACAGTGTAGTGATTGCAAAAAAAGTCAAAGGGAACAAAGTCATGTAATTGGATGCTGCAAGGTAGAGAACTGTGCCTGTGTGGCAGATGTAATCGTGAGATCTACGCATCCTAGCTCAGGAAAAAAAATGAGGGGGGGTGGGGGGGGGGGGGGGGGGGGGGGCATGTGTGTGTGTGTGACAATTTACATGACTTTATTTTCTCAGGTGGTAGAGGTGGAACTTCACAAGGACCCCGACACCTGTCAACAGTCGTACTCAGTCCCCACCACCTGTTTTACCGTCGTCTTTCACTGTTGAAGCAGTCGTCAAACAAGAGCCACCAGACACAGACACAACACGCCCAGGACGGCTGGTTAACTCCTGTACATGCAGTGTGCAAAGTAAACAGGAAGGAAAGTGCTTGTGTGGAAAATCAGGGGCAGTACCCAGTGCACAGAACAGTTCTGAAGCTGCTGCTGTTGTCCCTCAGGCGATGCATGGCATCACAGTAAAGGAAGAGCCGCCAGATGATTTTGATGACACAAACATACCACGTACTGCTACCTCAAACTCAGAGCACAACTTTGCCGTTCCACAGCATGTTTCTATTGGCACAGGCCATGGTGGATACTTATTACAGAGTGGAAGGAAACCAGTGTCGGTGGTTGGTAATTCTGACGCAGAGAAGAAGAGTGGCTATGGTGATGACGCATATGAACAGAGTACTGCAAAGAGAAGATTGGACACGGAACAGTCTCCAAGTTCTGTACCTCAAAGTGAGTCAAAGAGAGTGTGTGTCAGTGATGGCCAACTAACCAATGGTGAGCTCTGTAAGAGCGGGGAGTTTGACAAAGCAGCCAGTCAGGACGTTCATAATGTGGCAGGTACTTCACAACTAACCATTGGAGAGAAACCATCACCCTCTTGTGTCTCCATTTTGCCAGTATCTCAGGAAACGGCCCAAAATGCTGGCACATCCTCATCAGATTTGGCAGCTTTGAACGTGAAATCTGCCAGTTCACTGATGCTGAACGTTGCTTCAAACTCAAAGGCAAGTACCAGCAGTAATCTTTCAAAATCTGGCACAAAAATGGTTTCGTTGCTTCAGGGCTTAAACACTGCCTCCAGGCTGTCTTCACCCCATGAAGCATCGAAAGATGCACCAGGACTAGGTGTCACTCAGTTGACAGCTAATTTACCACAAAGTGCAAAACTTCCACCAGCAAGCCAGCAGAGCGGCAGTGCGGATAGTCCAAACACTGCAGCTGCCATGTCCTTGACACTTTTGAAGACTCAACACCCAGGGAAAGTCATAAAAAATGTGCAGGTGCCAGCCTTACCCTCCAGTTCCACCGTTTCTCAGGATGGAAAACTAGGTACGCATACAGGTGCGTCGTCGGTCACACTCACAGGTTCAGTAGCCACACCAGTAGGTGGGGGCAACAAGACTGCTGTTACTGTAGCACCGGTCCTGCTTCAGGTGACTCCAGCGGGCCTGAAAACCGTTCAGCCGGAAAAATCCTGTCTTAGTTTATCCGCTACTTCTGGTTTGTCTTCATCCAGTTCCACTGTCCAGTCAGCAACAGTTCTCCCTCTGGCAGGGAAGCCAAAGATCATTTCAGCTGTGAACACAGGGTCATCACCAGGAATGGTGTCTTTGTTGAAAAAAACAGGGACCTGTTCTCGTGGTGCCTAACTCTCTTGCAGCAACACCTGGTTCTGCTTCAGCCCAGCGGAATGCACCCCCAAAGATGGTGAGCTTATTAGGAAATGTGTCTGGCATGTCAGCAGGGCAAGACAGTGGCTTTGTGTTTGCACCAGGGATTTCAGACTTGGGCCGACGCACAAAAGCTGCATCATCAGGGCAGCTTGGTAGGGGACAAAGCTTGAACACTGCGGTCGTGAGCTCATTGCCTAGTACCATTTCATGTGCAAATGTGGCCAGCAGTTCTTTGCTTCAAGCAGTGAGTTTGCTGGGACAGTCTGCTAACCCCACTTCCTTAGCATCCAGCTCAACTGGAGCCACACTGATCACAAAGTCTCTGCTGACTTCCCACCCTGCTGGAACCTCAGGAAAGACAGTTGTGCCCCACCCATCTGGAGCCTCATCAGATTTGTCTTCCAAAGCTGCATCTCCCATTCTTCTGGTACCGTCACAAGTAAAAACTGCGCATGCCACTGCAGACACAGTGAAACTCTGCCCCCAATCAGTTCTTGCTGTGTCAGGTGGAAAAGCAGTTCTCATGAAGGCTGGTTCTTTGTGGTATAGATCTGGTCAGAATTCCAACCTTTCTCAGGGGAGTCAAAGTACTGTTGTCATTGGGTCAGCACCGCACACTGTTCTCAAGTCACAAATGTCAACACCCAGCACCTCAGAACAATATCCTGTGAAAGGTCAGCCGTCTTTGTATAAGTCCCATCTTGTGCCAAGGTCGACAAACCTTCCAGGTCAGTGGACGCAGCCTCACTGTGGTACAGTTTCCACAGGCACTGAGCTGGCAAAACT